>JAAAKE020139948.1:0-13538 GCA_010014785.2 Anisolabis maritima
GGCAAAAGTGCACTGATTCGAATGGTGCTTATTTCAATTAAATTGAATAAGTATTCACTGAGATATTACAGTTTAAAATAGACTCATAAAAACCGACAAAACTTTTGAAACAATATAATATATATATATATATGTTTTTTAACAACAATTAAGGAGTTCAAAACAATCAGGGTCTTCTTTGAGCACCGATTGAGCCATTTTGATCCAATTGATTCTCAATAACATATTTTAAAGAGAAGCAGGAAAAAATTGATTACATATTTTTTTTTGTATATTTTTGTATTATTTTTTCTAGCGTCTTCATAAATAATTGAACCGTCTAAACTTAATGGGAAGAGGTAAGTTTTGATTTTTCTTTATGGCAAAGTATTAGAACAATAGAATAAAATAGAACAAATCTATATCATTTATGTTTTTATGGAGTCACAAATTAGTATTTGTAAATGAATTGGTCCTTTACTTTAATGTTACTATCGGCTGGCAAATGATCAAGGCAATTGTCGGGAGTCCGCAGACTCAAATAATAAAAATAAATTTATTTTTAAATAAATGCAACAGATACACGCTTTTACTTTTTGGAAACAAAAGCGAACATATAGCATATTATATAATATATGAAATATAAACAATCTAAGTGTCTGACAACAAATTGTGATTTTGGGGTTATCAAAAAGTTCAGAGTAGATAGACGAAAACACTTTAGGAAAATAAACGTGAATGAAATGAAAATATATGTAGCTAATTAAAAAATGTATTAAAATGTGATGTAATTGATGGATTTTGGGAGGAAGGGTAACTTGCCTGATAGGGGGGCGGTGCGACGCAGCGAAGACGCGCGACGGATGCGACTGGCGGCCGGGGGCGCCGCGATCGTGTTGGCGGAGACGGGCAGCGACCGAAGGCCGGGCGTGCATGCGAGGTCCGTACCAGGGAAAAAGGGAAGCAGGGGTTACACACACACACACACACACAAATTCTCATTTCGAGGTCGGATTTACCATCAACAGGATATTTGAAATCTTATTCCCATTTTTTGGGAAAATGTATAAACCAGTAGTATACCGTAACTAGAATTTTGGTAACCTAAAATAAAATTGGAGTCAAAAAAACAATACTCAGATCGATAATCAAAAGGCTCCTAAAATTCGGAGGTCCAAAAATATTGCATTAGATTTTGCTATTTGCACCCATGACACTATCTTATTTAACTTCATTCATTTATGTAAATAGTAGTTGCCTGGATCATTGTATCTTTGAGTTTGTTTGACCTTTTTTTTTTTTGAAATTTTCTAAACTTTTTTTTTTATTTATTTATTTATTATCTTTTTTTTCAATTTTTTCAATATAAAAATACCTTACCACTTTTTCATATTATATTCAAATATTTCTGATTTATTTAGGATGAATGTTTTTGAAATGTAATTATTTTTATTCATCTGATTCCAACATTTGTTTAACACTAAAATGTCCCGTTTTTTTTTTTAATTTGTTAAATATGAGAAAAGAAAAAAAGAGGATAGAAGAATTGAGATTGTACATGGATAAAATTTATATTAAGACCGAGAAAATGTAGAGGTAGTGGATGAAATAAAATCACTCATAAAAACATTTAAAAAATTTTAGAAAGGAATTTATCAAAAAAGGAAGAGAGAGAGAGGAATAAACTAAATCATCTTGTTAAGGTTTTGGCCAGGTTTTCCTTAAGAGCTTAAAGCGAATGTCGGGAAGGCTATGCGTCGTTTACTCTTCTTGGTCACGAGTTATTGCGATATATACTCGTATATTTCTTTCGGAAATGTATGAATAATTTGTTAATGAGCATACATTTCTATTTCTATTTTTATTTGATGTATTTTTTTTTTTTTGTTTATTGTTTGTTGTTTTGTGTTATGTAATTTATAAATTTGATTGGACCTAGCCACCGAGGACTTGTTCCTCTAAGCAGGACTTAAATAAATTTATTTATTTATTTAAATTCTTTAAAAAACAAAAAATAAATTTTTAAGTGGCTTTATAGTGGGTGGGGCTGTGGCAAAAAATTAAAATTTTTTGAAAGCCGCATCTTTTTTAATTTTTAGAAATCTGAGATCTCAAAAATAGACCAAATTTAAGAATTTAAGATTTTCTAAATCATTCGGGGGTCGTGAAAGAATGAATTTCAAACGAATAATGAAGAATGAAGCTAAACAATAAGGAATATACGAAATAGGGTGTTATTTTAAAAAAAAATTTCTTCCATTAATTTATATACTACAATTCAATTTTCTAAATTCTGTGGTAAATCCGACCCTCACAGACATCACAATTAATCCCTTTATCTCCATTCCTTTTAAGAAATTATCACTGATTAAGAAGCAAGGAAAGCACACACAGAGATACTCGAGTTTATCAAGTAAAAGGCACAAACAGAGAAGCCAATTATTCGATTTGCTTTTTCAATTAAGTTCATAAACGCCATAGTAGAACAATTTTCCCTTTCAATATTATATTAATCCAGAAAAGCCAGAAATTAAGTTTTATTATTAAAAGGATAAGTTTACTATTTAAATAAATATTTTACATATAATAATTATAATTATTTAATGGCTTAATTATAAAAGTTATTCTGTTTAATTTAGATAGAATATAGGCATATATTTTAATTAGATCACAAAGGTTAATTATAAAACAATAATTTTTCGTTGCAAAAATAAATAATAAAAATGGGTTATCTTATTTTTCTTGTACATATATGAATTAAAATTAAATTTCCATTGATCATTAAAGATGCAAACCTTTTAAAGGTATTATACTCTATTGGACCTCCTCTCTCCTCCTTTTAAATATTAAATTTTATGAATTTTTATGTGATCTTTTTATTTTAGGATATAAAACTTAAATGTAATAAATGCATTATTCAAAAAGATGAGGAAAATTACTTGTTTTAAAGTAAAATATAATATTAATAAATAAAATAAAAATTTCATTAACGTGAATTAAGGGATTAAAAATCTTAATTTTTTTTTTAGTAGTGCTATTCTTTTTCAATTCAAAGAGTTCGATCTCCAAATAATTTTACTCGTTTTTATTTTAATTTCATTTGAACTAGGCCTATCTGCGGAATTTACCTGAAGTCCTTAGCTACGTGGAGATATAGACCTCTTCCCTTAGCCGTTTATTGACACCCCTGAAATTACTTGAATTTCTATCTCTATAAATCCTCATTCTGGATTTATTTCTAGGAGTTAACTAATCCTAATCTCCACCTGGTTTCTTTCTTCCGACAAAACCTATGCAAGGATGTCCTCTCTCAACACTTTGCGAAGAGTGCATTATTGAGAAGAAATCCTTCTTTACGTCCTTTTCGGGGCAGAGCAACTCAACCACCTCCTGGAGTTCCTGAGGGTGGAGTGAGAACCAAAGTTTCAATCCCGAGTATCCTCGAGGATTTGTTTAAATTAAATATTTTTATTTAAAGAAAGAATCCCTCATATCGGTCTCCTATGCAGGACCAAGACACCCAAGTGATTCAAAGGAGCGCGCTCTTATTTTCATCACAATAAAATTGTTATATTTCTCCTGTATTTTAAAATCAAATATCCAAAAACCTATGATCTCCCAGATTCTTTAGTTTAGTATAATATGATAGCCATTTAGTGTATTGTTAAGAATTTTTTTTTTTGATTCGCTTGATAGATATTATTAATAAAGATCTCATGTGCCTTTTTATGTGCCTTTTAAGAAATGAAAATTCAATCGAATTAAGCTTTCACACTAAAAAAAAATTAGCTAGCACTATCTTGATCGAAAACACACTAGGACAAATATGGACAATGGATTGATTACTTAACGCCCTTTCTTGGGAGAAAATCTAACGCTAGAAAGCAAGCCATCTGTTAAATTGAATTCAAAGATAGATATAATACATATAATCAACAAGACAAAAATCAAACGCACACTTGTTTAAAAAAAAAAGGCATTCCAAAAAAAGCAAATCTACACTCTGTCCGGAACGGAGAATTTTTTACATTCTACTCAATTCACAAAATACATTTATTATATAATAAATAAATAAATCCGTCCGGATTTACTCTTACTGAATTCATTCAAATCGACTGATAAATGATAATTAAATCTATAATAAATAAAAGACCAGTTAATAAATTTCATAATTTATGTTTAAATCCAAATGATAGTTGGTATCATTTAATTAATTTTGCGATAATACAAGATTTATTAATTATGATATTAGCTGTTCGAAAACGAAAATAATTTTTTGTCCTTATAATAGTGTGAAAGAGGATGGAAAATTAACGAGTAAATTTTTTGTAAAAATCTTAGGGATGAAAGAAATTAATGAGATTTTCTTAATTTTTCAACAAACTTGACAAATTTCTTCCGTTGTGATGTTTACTGAGAGTATAGCCACCTATGCAGGACTAATTACACTTCTTCATTGGTCTTTGATAATCAGAGGTTGTATACTGAATGCTGGGGAGGAAATCGGTCCTGCGCAGATGCCTTCCATAAAGTTCCATAATGGAGAAATATGTCGAGAGTTTATTAAAGAATTTTTTTTAATTTTGCAAAAAAAAAAAATTTAGCATTTCTTTTCAATATTCCCTCATATTTATCTATTACAGAAAAAATGGGTCAAATAAACTATCATTTTGAATTAGGAATAATATAATTATAATTTTTCCTGTGAAATGTCGTCAGCGCAATCAGAGAATACTTGGTTGGCATTCTATTCCAAGTTCTCATTTCTGCTTGATTGCTTACTATGAACTAATTAATTATCATGGATTAGTTAGTACTCGTTTGATTAAATAGTTTAATTAAAATGTAGGAAAATCTTTTTAAAAAAAATATTTTTAAAAACACAAAACAAAAAATTAGTAGAAGCTGGAAGAAGAGAATTTTAGTATTGGAAATGTTATTAGCCCAGAGAGGAGAAATTTTGGAGAAGAGACTTACCACTCATGTTGTTTGAAGATTGTCGTGGGGTGGCCGAGTAAAGAGGTCGACGGGATACACTGGAGACTCGCGATTTGTAGGCAGAGCTCACCTTCTGTTGAAAAGTCCAGATTCCTTTAGAATTTCGTCTAATTTTGCGTTTTTTCTAGGAAAAGGAAAGAAAGGATTTCAGATAGGAATAAAGGAAAGATAAAAAGGAAGAAATTTGTTATTTAGAATAGTTTAGGATCAAATCTAATTGAAAGACAAGCTGTATAAAATTCATGTTAATGCTCCAAATTACATTTTCATTAAAAAAAAAAACGAGATTTTTTTATTGTTTTTCTATTGATATATATCAAACTTATTCGTTTCACGGCTCACTTAGTGTTTCAGGATTTTTCTGCACAAGGTACCATGAGGATGACCTATACATTAAAGGATTTTTCCAGAGGAACTCTCGAGAATCCATATTTGAGTTGGTCATTTTGGTTACCTAACTTCCAGCAAGCAAAAACGTACATTTATCCCATTGTAAACTAATCTAATCGTTGCATTGATCATTAAATACCGAATATTTGAAATTCACAAGCAATTTATGTAAAAAAAAAAAAAGTGAAAGACGGACGTTTTAGAATCTTTCGTGGCATTCTTGTAAGTCAATTAAGACCCAATTTTGAGAACTCCTGAAATATATGTTCAGCAGATGAAATGATAATTAATTTCTTAAGAGAATAGAGTAAATGTCTTACTTTCATTAGTTTGAAAGAAAGCACAAGCGTCACTTAGGAATAAAGCGATATTCTCAAGGAGTAATAGCGGAAATTTAATGGAAGCTTATTTTATTAGTCTTAAAAATTTAGTGTCAAGAGGGGAAGAGACAGAAAACTGAGACTGGAGGAAAAAAGAAGAAGAAATGGACGAGGGGACATCCAACCCCTAAAATAAAGTAAAGAAAAAAATATTCAGGAAAGCTCGAGATGGAAAAATTAGGGGGGGGGGGGGCAGGATGAGAGGATATAAAAAAATTTGGCCATTTGGTTCCGACGCCTTTAAAATAAATACTAATGTTATTTTGCGTTCAGAACATATCATTACTTTAATTTTTAAAAACAATTTCTTTAATAAAGTACCTTGTTTAGAGTATTAGAGCGAATGATAAACAAAAATAGTAGTTTAATTTAATAACCTCTTAGCATCTCTCAATAAAATGGAGTTAGAAGTTTTTCATAAATGGATAGCGGCTGTGCTATCAACGACTTTCGGGTGTGGCGAAAAAAAAAACAATGTAATTGAGTTAATACCCTGGTTATAAATGTATGCATAATTGAAGCAAATCAATTACTTCTTACGAGATTACTATTCCCAAATTAAACTCCCAACACTCGAAAGTTTGTCAACCGATAAATACTCCCTAGATAGCAATGGTTGTATGGTTCTCTTAAAGAAACTGCTCTTGAAAAGCTAAGCTCTTGGTAAATTAAAGGAATTAAAGAAATTTAAATAGTTGTTTTAGTTCATATGTTTCAAGTTATAGTCCCCACAGTCCGACGATTAACACTAAGAGACCAGTTGAAAATGGATGAATTAGGAAAGTGAAAACGATGAAAGCCAGAGTTTATTAATATAAAGATTTCTCCTTTTCATTCAAACATTATAACCGACCACCTCCACCAAAAACCAGAAAAAAATTGAGAGGGAAAAAAGATCAAATGAAAATAGAACAAGAAAAATCTGGTGTGAAAAACGCACATCACAAAACTTTCTTTTATCTAAGTTAAGGGAAGATGAGTGCTGTCACATCAGATTTTTTGCGTCGAGTCCTCTAGGTATATATATCTCATATATAGGTAAGAGAAAGTAAAAATTGGCTACAAAATAAAGGCATCTTCAAAAAGAAAAAAATGAAAAACTAAGGAAAAAATTTTGATTGGCCTATCAACCCCACTTCTAAAATTCTGACTATCTATTATCATATTAGCATCAATTACAAGTTGAAAACAAAAATTCTTATCCAGGGGAAATTACAAATGTATTATATTAACTAAAAGTAGTAGGCGACGATTGGAGAAATTTTTAGAACAAGTGGATAGAAGGGACAGCCACTGTAAAGAAAAATTAATTTTTCAGTCGAAGATTCAATCGAGACCTTCGGAACTCGGAAAAAGCAATAGTGTTAGGTCTGTGGATTTTTTTATTTCAGTGAAAAAATATGTAATTTCATATAGTATAATGGTTATTATTTGGTTTAGCTTCCTCTTTTGAATCACTCATTAAAATAATGAATTATATATAATTTTTTTTTTTTTAAGTATTTAGACAATTAGATTCCTTTCTTAATTATTTATTTAATTTGGTTATAATCAAGAGAGACAAGTATTTTTCAACCAAAATCTAGAGTAAGCATATCAAACTAGCGGCCCTCGAAGCAATTTGTTATGACCCTAAAATATAAAATTTGTTAGGGATGCCAAAATTGGAAAGGAGTCAGCTTTCATCGTCCGTCTAGCATTTTTTCATTCTTTCGACTCAGATCTCTCTCTTTCTCCTAAACATCTCAAAAACTTTTGTAAATTATATTTTTCTGATTCTAGTCTCACCTTTACATGTTTCGAGTCTTAACCCTATTTCATTTCAGAATCTTTCTTGCGGTTTCCTCAATAGAAAAAGGAAACGGACAATTCAGGTAATTTTAATAATCAGGAACAATGTTTCAGTCCTAGGTTGCGACCATTTTCAGGCTCTTAGTATCAAACAATTAAGTAAAACAAGTTTTTCTTGTGAAGTGTTTTATCGATACAAGCCCGGGAGTACAAATGAGTTTGATGAGGGTGAGATTCAAAAGAAGTCTCCACCATACATTTTCTTTATGTGATATTATTTTTTTTTATTTTTTATTTTATTTTATTCAATTTTCATCAGAGTCAAAATAGAAAAATTTTCATCAAAAATTGTATTTTTTTTTTAAACAATAAAATATTGAAATCAGACAGTAAAAGATCTGGGTGTCACTTTTTGAAACTCTCTCTAGTTCCAATTTCTTCGGATTATAGAAGTAAACAAAGTCACTCTTCTTCTTTCTCTGTTTTCATTTCGTAAATAAGTTTATAACATTTTAATTTCAGCTTGTGGGTGTTCCTTATCCAATTCATTAATATTCATGTTATAAAAAAAATTGCCCCGGGATAAGATTGAATTAATCTTTGAGAGCTGGTTATTCTTTTAATTTTTTAATTCCTTAAATTTATGCGGAATTAAAAAATTTCTGTTCTAAATTAAATAACTATATATACATATATATACAAACTGCTACGCTTGTCATGCTATATTCATTTTAAAAGCGAATAAAATTTGAACTGACAGGGCATGGTCAAAACTAATATTAATTAATGTAAAATTTGTTCAACAGATTGCTTAATCAAAATCCGAAACACACAGCATGTTTATATATTTTTAAGAAATTTTCTAAATAAAAAAAGCAACATTCCACAAGAGAAATTGAAGAATTTTTTATTTTATTCAAATGTAAAAACCTAGTAAATGAAATTTCATTATAACTGTCAAAATAAATCTCTTTTAATGAAGCCACTTGGTGTGTGTTTGTAGGAGTGTTCAACTGTTTGAGTCATAAGGGCATTGCAAACATTTGCAATTCCGTGCAGGTCGAATGGCTCAGGATCACGTGACTCCTGCGGGCGATAGCCATTGACGTCATGATCTTGGAAGGAGTTCAAAAATAGGAACACACCCCGTTTTTGAATTGAATTAAGAAAAAAATATGATATGTTTATTTAATGAGTTATTAAATTTATTAAAAGTCAGTCATCCAAGAAAATATGGAAAAATAATGAAATGTAAAAACCACCAAGAAAAATGAGACTAAAATTGTTTTATTTTAAACTCACAATCAAAATAAATGGCATTAATTGTATTCATATAACTATCACTCAGTTCATTGACCTAGTATCTAAATTTTAAAGCACATTTTTGTTCTTTTATTTGAAATAACAAACAGGATTTTTGAGAAACATATTCTTTTTGTCAGTGTCAAGTTAGACCCCCCCCCCATCACATTTTAATAATTTTTCTCTTAGATAATAAGAAGTTGTAAACATTAGAAATCCCAACTTTTCAACGAGCAAAGAATGCATACAGACAATGTTATCCCCTCCCTTCTAATTTTAGTACATAAGTAAAAACTTCTAAATAAAAATTTTGCGAGTTCCTGCGAAATATCCACTATTATAATTTTGTTTTTTCAATTTGAATTATTGTGCGATATCTTTTGTCATAATACAGACCGACATGAATAATAAAATTCATGAGAATAAGAGGCATATGAATGAGAATGTACAATAAATAATAAGTGCAAAATGTATATTTCCTGTTGGATTTTTTCATTTATTTATCTTTATATCAATGAGATATTTTTTGTGAATTAATTATGGGAAAAAGTGCCTTAACCTTAAGGCAGTGGGCTTCAAAGATTTTAGTTTAATGTACCCTTTAATGCTCTAGTGAGACTCAGAATTTAATTATTTAAAACAAATAACAATAACCCTAACATATGAGTATATATCAAAAAATATATATTTTGATAAAAATAAATTTGGTGCTGAACTTGTAAAGCAGCAGTTCCCATTCTGGGATAGCTATCTGACTATTCATTTAGAGCAGGGCTCTCCAAACTTTTTTGTCAACGGGTGATACTCGTCAAAAACAATGTTTTTAGACTCATGGAGTATGAAATGCGAGGATATTTTGAAATATAGTAGAAATTCCCAAAAGAATCGGATAAGCGAACAAGTTATGGAAGCAATCAAAATCGGGCGGGCAAACGGAGCGCCTTTAGGAAAACTCTTCTCCTAGATCAGGGGTGTCTAAATTTTTTTGTGACCGCTGGCCGGATTAGCAAAGCTGAAAAAGGGTGAGACCGCATTTTTTTTGGTCAACCAAATTACTTAATATAATTTAAATGATTTTTTCTAATTACAATAAGCGACTTGTTGAACAGATAAATTTTCGTTCTATTTTGATTTGATATATTTCATTCTCGAAAAGTATATTCATAGAGATTATTAAAAATGAAGATAATTTTAAAGTATTTTAATAAAATGACCTATCTATTTTATTCGCGGGCCGGAGAGCAGCTCTAGGACTGTAGTTTGAAGATCTCTTATCTAGAGGTACGCGAAATAAAAAAAAAGCAATGGTACATACAATTTGGAGAAATGGATTCCTAAGGAGCATATAAGTCAAAGTTGAGAAGAAGAATCTCTAAAGAATTCGGCGACTGCTGATTAAAGAATTTTAAATTACATAGAAAAAAATTAAATATTCACTTTGCCTAATTACCAATGATTGGACGATTTCTTTTCTAAAAAATATTATATTAAAATTTGGTTAACAAATAAAAAATAAAATTCGGGGCCCCTTTTTGAATGAATATATTAAGAAAAAATTTTAGTAGATATAATTATTTAGAGTTCTTCATTAAAGTTTGCTATTGAATTTTTCCTTTCTCTAAATCTATTTGTCTAAATAAAACTTCACAAGAAAAATTTTAATCAAATAATTTCTTCAGGAAATATATCCTAAAGAATGACATAGTCCTTCGAAAAAATATCCTTTTGAATTTAAGAAGAAAACGTAAATTTTATTTTTGAGAATAAATGTAAAACAAGGTAGAATATCAAAGTAGTATGTTAAAAAATGTATAGCTATTAAACTTTGATGAGTGAAGGATACCTGTTGAAACTAGGAGACATTCATCGATTCACATGTCTTGTGGAAACCAAATTCAGATAAATCACATTTGTTTTGGCATTTGATTGTAAATTCTATTGTTATGCTAATAAATAAATACATTATTCAGTGGAAATCAAGTGGATTTGGTTTGGCCTGAGTCTGAAACAAAACTGGCCAGCGGCCGAACTTGAGACGAAAATACAGCCGAGAATTTATTTTTGCTACTCTGATCCACCTAATTTTATCATCTTTTGTCCTCGCTTTATTCCCCTTCAAATGCATATTAACCTAGGTATTTTTTTATTTTGTTTATTTACTAATTCATGATTTTTTTTAAAGATACTATACTATGTTATGCTTTATTATATTCTCAATATTATTTTCATGAATGTACCAAAAAAGTTGATTTTTAGAGATAATAATAATAATTAATATCTTGTGGGAAGTTGAGAAAAAGATAGGCCTATAGGTCTATAATCAGCGGTTAATGAATATTTTAAAAATTTAAAAGTTTGAAAAGATATGAGTTTTTAAAAAATATTTAGGACCTAATGTTAAATCTTTATGCCCTACTTGCCCTCCTAAAAGACTGCGCCCATGGTCAATAATTATGTATTGAAGTTCCTTTGGGTTAACTACATTCGAGTAAGCAAAAATGAACAAATTTGTGCACCCCCTGTTTATTAAAATTCTAATTTTTGAATAAATAAGTTAAAAATTTAAATGTTGCAGATATATTATAGAAATTTTTATTATTGCTTAAAATGTAAAGAATGATGGATTAATTTTAAAATTATTTTTAATATATAAAAAGAATTCCCTTCTCTGCTTTGTGATTATTATTATTATTATATAAATTTTATTAAATTTATATTACCAACTAATCTATAATTATTTGTTATAATAATAATCGAATATTATTTGAATCTCATAATACTAATTTATAAAAAAGTATACAGTATATATGACAATTCAGAATTCTAAGGCGTTTTCGATTACTTGTTCTCTATCTGTCCCAGAGCATGTGCAGTTGTTAAATTTCTAGAGATTAACAAGTGAAATTGCTCTCGGGCGAATCTAGAGCAATGAATCAAAAATGTTAAAAGTTATTAAGTCCGCTTTAATGCGAAAAACGTTTTTTTTTTTTTCCTTTCTCATTTAGATATTGGTGAATACTTTATATTTATTTGAATAAATTGGTTTTGGTGATTTTTGTGGAACCTTAACCTAATAGCCTATTCCCAATTTTATAAAGAAACATTTTCACTTCGGGCATTTTTGGATACTCACAATTGAGCCGTCGGTGTCATCGAGACGAGATAGTGGCTCACTCGCGTGCGCTGAGGGTAGGAGATCACCGCCTGCTTTCATTTCATCAAATTTGGCGATCAGCGCTGAAAGCCTGTAACAGGAGAAAACCATTTCATGCCTTTTAGTATTAATGATGATGGACAAGATAGATACCAGGAGGAGGAATCGCTCTGATCCCTAGGATCCGCCATATCATAGAGAACTGATCAAGGCTGAAGAAATATCCCGTGACGAAGGCATCCAGCCGAAGCAAATAAGCTCTTTGTATCGTCATCACGAGCTCCACCCCAAAAATCATTGCATCAGTCTGCTTTAATTTCTTTTAATTATTAATGATTAGCCTGATAATCTAAGATTAATAGGAAATGAATTCAATTCATTACGAATTATTTAGAAATTTCCAAAATTACTTTATTTGAAGTGTACTTTTCAATGGCAAAACTATTAATACGTATAAATGCGTGACCTTGCGAGCAGGGGCGGATCAAGAGGATAATTTTGGGAGAGGGGAATCCAAATTTGGGGTGGAGTAGTCAGGCAAGAATTTTACAGTTCTGAAATGTATTTTACCCTTTTTTGGAGAGGGGGAACACACATACGCCTTTATCATCTCTAAGGTTCCCTGCCCCTGCTGATGTTTGTGCGAATAAAAAAACGGAGACAAACTGTTTTTGTTACGTCACAATAATTAAATTTATGAGAGACATATAATCAAATATAATAATCTTTTTCATGCCGGAGGATCTGGTCAGAGAAAAGAACAACAGCCACCAAGATCTTTGTTGACAAGCAAGGCCAAGCAGCGCTGAACCTCGGATGGGTGGCCCCGAGGAACATGGCTGTTGAACGCCCCCCGGAAGACATCGATATTTAAATATTTTCACTTATACGTAAATAATTATAAACTCTAAATGGCCTCTATAGGTTTGAAAGAGGATAAATTAAATTTAAAAAAAAAATCTTTTTCATAATATTAAATTTAGTATATTTTTAGATTTAAGTAGCTCTCTTAATAAATCTTCACGAGAAATAAAATAGAGCGTATGTCTACTTTTTCTTGTAACGCATCCTAAATTTTAAATAGATAAATTTTGGAGAAAGTATCACCACACTCCAATCATTTTTAGTTTTCAGATGAAATTATTAATATACAAAATTTGTAAATTAATAGATATTTTCTTTTCTTTAAAAAGTTTAGTATCTAATTCCTCCAAAAATAAATTTGTTAAGACTCCCCCAGTTCTCCATTTCAAAAAAAAATCTACCCTTTATTAAAATCAAAAATTTTTTTACCATTTCTATTTATCGACCTTAGGAACATTTTGAATGAAAAAAGGTCATTCAGAAATTTAAAAAAAATTAAGTTTGGGGGAACTATTTTGGCACATTCATGTAAGAAGAGACTATTATTTTACCGAATTTTTTGTTTCTTATTCGTATTTTGCATTAAGTACTAGTTTACATTATTCATAAAGCTACATGCCCTGAAAAATTATAATTTCAGAGGGAGGAGGCCAGGTCCCATGAGCTCTGGACACATGGGT
>JAAAKE020139959.1:0-13538 GCA_010014785.2 Anisolabis maritima
ATCAAACACAAATACAAATTTATAAATTACATAATACAAAACAACAAACAATTAACAAAACAAATACAAAAAAAAATATAATAATATAATATTTACCATTTTCTGTTATATAATAAAGAAATAAGAAATTTTTCAAAATGAGATATTGAAATGAAAACATTATTAATTATGTTAAAAAAAAGTAAATATGAATTTTTTAAAAGAAATTCAGAATATTAATATCGTTTGAATTTTTTGCAGGTAGAAAAAAAAAGTTTAATATATAAATTAAATTCATTATTTCTTAATGTGAACGTTTCGGCCGCTATATTCCGGCCTTCGTCAGGATGTTGCAATTTGTAGAGCATATTATATCTCACAATAAAATTACAGCCTTTCAATCTTATTACACAAAACAAACAATTTGTAGTTACAGGTATTTAAAATCCTAAAGTCCTGATTCTTGAATCTTCACCTCCTTGCTCGGTAAAAGTAATGCGAGGGAGCTTTTTGTGTATACAGACTGAAAATTTGATGCACTAAATATTTGTGGAGTCAGGAGATCAATTTAAAAAAATTTGGAATAAAAAATTTTATTTATATATTAAATTTTTTTCTTCCTAGTTGCTGGCAAAAAAATTTAAATCACAACATTATCCAGCCAGCAGCCTTCCCATTTAATATAACCTTTGATAAGTTATTCAAAATATATGTGCATCGAAAAAAATTCTTTACTGGAAAATTAATATATCCAAACAATCCAATTCTACTTTTCTTTACTAATTATGTGAGTGCTAAGGAGTTGGTTATGTGATTATGCGTCCGGAGTATGGCTTGAAGCATAACGAATTGAGGACCAGATGAAAACACTAGAAGGAAGAAAATTCCGTCTTAGCAGGAAAACTTGTTTTCATCAGAGGAGAGTCTTGACTCTCTGCCCAACAAATAATTAATTTACTGAATATAGGATATTAGATTATAGAATAATTTTATAATTAAATAATTATTAATGATGGTAAATATTGCGAGAAAATTTAATTAAGGCTATATAATAAATAGTGATTTAATTGAATATGCAACGAGTTGGTAAAGTGTGATGACCACATCTAATTTAATTACTGACAAGGTTATGTTGTGTTAAAGACAGAAATTAGCAATAGATAATTTATAATAAGTATTAGCGATTGATTTCAGGCTGGGATCAAAGGTTATTTGATATATAGACAGAACAAAAACTAAAAGTTTTAGATAATGTTTACATTTATTTATTTATTTATTTTCATTTTAAGATGGTTATATCTTTTGCCGCATCGGAGACCATTTTGTCTCCGTACTTATTTATTCATATTAAATGATAGCCAATATAATATATAAATAAATTTTTGGCTCTTAGGATCTGAAGCGAACCAGTGACTTTTCGTACATGATGCAAGACCTCCCTCTACCTCTGCACCAAGGGATAAGGTAAGTTTTAGCTTAAGATTTTGATAAACATAATCAATTAATCGAAGAAAATTTTATTTTATATAAAAAATAAATAAAGAGAATTATTATTATTAGAATAACAAAATTAAAATTAGTGATCATACAAAAGTAAAAAAAAAAAAAAATATTAATTTATTTGTAAAATTCCAATTGCATTAAGGAGAAATTTCTGACGTTAAGAAAAAACCCGCGTACAAAAGACTTAAATATTTATCTATTCTTATAATAATTATGATCAGAGAAATTTATAGTAAGGAGTAAAAAAATGTATAAATTTATATTAATATTTTATTTCCTATTGAAAACCCCTCCTCCTCTTCAGATTAAAAGGTTTAGTTAAAAATTATATCAATTTGAAATCAAAGATTAATGTATCTAAATGAATGGGTAATTAATTAAATAATAATTATTTAAAAGGTTTTTGTTTTATTAATTGGAAAGATTTAATATGGCACTCACAATAATTAATTATTTATTTTATAAATAAACTTGGTTAGAAAATATAAATTTGAAAGACCTAATTATTTTTAAAATACTCGGCCCAATAACGAATGGTTATTAGGGCCGAGTATCTTATCCGAAAAAGAATTTGCGTGTGCAAACAGAAGGCTTAGTTTGCTATACGTAGATGAGTTATGCCTGTTTCGAGTTTAGATATTTAACAATTTGTGGAAGGGGGTGAGGGGGTGTGGGGAAAAGAGAGGGGAAGTAACAAAACTTTTCAATTATAAATTAAACATGCTTTTTCTAATTGCTGAAAGAGTGTAGTCATTTTATAATGGCCTGGCCAACTTGAGAAAAGGAAATAAATTAGCTCTTAGTCAAGTTAGGTAATAGAAAAGTTTTCTGCAACTAATATATGTTTAGAAAATTCTGTTCATACTAATAAACCCAGTTTTATATTATGTAAAGCAGTTTTTCCAAGACTTATCTACAAAATTTTAAAAGGTTTTTTTTTTTTTCATTTCTATATTAAAAAAAAAAAAAAAAAAAAGAAAAAGTAATTAAAAATTAAAATTTCCTTTTATATTAAAAAACAAATGTTCAGGAAAATAAATGCTTAAAGAGAATTGGAAAAAAAAAAAACTTTAAATTATTTTGCCCATTTTCAAATGATAATTTGGGTCTGTCAGAAACAGAAACTAGTATTTGCTTTCGGATTATTAACGGGAGAATCCTTACTTTTACTTTTTTCTAATAGTATCAGTATTTAATTATCTTTGTCAGTTACTTTTTAATCTAATCATAAACATTTCTGGTCCTATCCTTTTGACCCTTCAAACATCTCTAAATTTTCAAATATTTTTAAACTCTCATTTAATTTTAATTGAACCAACGCTTTTGAAAATCAGAATTAATTGGTACAATTACTGGAACATAGGCATGTATATAAAAAAATTTTCTTTATTTTATAATTAAAGGAATTTTTTTAAGTCATTCAATTATCTAAGGGAATAAAGCTGGCCTTTTTTTTGCCATTAAATCCCGGTTAGAAAAAAATATAAAAAATTAAGCATTCCGGGGGGGGGGGACCGGGACCCTGGTTGATCAATTCGATGATTAGTTTTTCACTAGCTAAAAGAATCCCAAAAATAATCATCAACTCTCGATCATGATGATTTGAATGTATACGGTAAAAAGAAAAAAAAAACAAAACTATTATTTTAATCTCCAGATCAAATATCAGATAGTAGAACTCGTAAATATTTTATGGCGAGAATGCAGTACATATTGAAGAAAAAAAAAAAAACGCGTCAAAAAGTAATTAGTTTGGGGTTAAAATAAAATAAATTTCAAAAAAAAAAGATAGTTAATTTTTGGTTGTAAAAAAGCTGTGGCCTATTAATTAATTTTTTAAGTAATATTTTTTCTCGATAAGAAATCAGCCAATATTTTTGATTTAAAACTGATTTGGCAGTTTAAGGGTTTATCAGTGCTACCCGGAGCAACAACAACAACAACAACAACAACAACAACAACAAAATATGTGGTTTACGAGGGCAGCGAATTCGATTATGAAAACAGAAATTTAATGGAATCTATATTGATAAAGATTTAATTAATTTAAGAGAAAAAGATGAGTGGCCTTAACGATTTTATATTAGTTAGAACAACTAAAATAAATCTGCCAGGTGGAGGATTTCGACAGTGGGATTAAGATATATATATATATATATATATATATATATATTAATAATCAGAAAAGGGGAGTGGGAAGACAATCAGGGGAGTCCATTCTTCTGGCAACTGTGATAAAAAAGTAATCAAGTGATAAGAGAGGATGCGCACTTTTATAATGGAACTATAATAAGATTCAAAACAATTAATTTCGACCGGAAAACAGGGCCTCGGGGTCTCATTTTGGAAATTGCGTCTCTTGACGAAGTGGAGAGATTATCTCGTGCATAAATAAAGAGGACATTCTGAATATAAACTAACAAATAAACATTTCTATAGAGTATATTGTCTAAGTTCATTTTGAATTAATATATAACAATTTTTTAATAAATTATATTTATTATGAAAGATAATAAAAAATCCACAATTTCATTTCTAATTTAAGATCAAATTTCACGTAATTTTGCTAAGAGATTTTATAAAAAATATTTTAATTATTTAAATTAAACTAGTGATTATCATTAGTTATCAGTTACAGACTAATATATAATTTTATGATTATTTAAAATACATATATATAAGCAGTTGTTTTTTGAGAGAGCTAAATTACATTAAGGATTAATATAGACAAATGTTCGAAAAAAAATTTATTTATTAACAAATACCAAAAATTATTTGAATAATAATAATAATTTTTTAAAATCTTAATTGAATTTAGGAGACGAATGAAATACAATATCTCAATATATTATTTACGTCAAAAATCAATTAAATCTTAAAATTAAAATAAAGCCTTATTCAAATTTTATAAGAAAAAATTTTCCCAGCCGACATTTTTTATCTAAAACAATATGCGGAGTCCTGCCTTTCTTATTTAATAAAAAAAAATATGCTTTGCACATAAAAGATAAAATCACATGAGCAAATGGCGATTTATTTTAGTTGTATTTGTACCAAAAGATGATCAAAGTGGGATATTTGTACCTGAAGTTTAAATAGTTTTCATGAATGTCCGTTCAACCAAATTTGCGTACACTTAGATTGACATACGGACATCATGTTAAAAACAGTTGATTCATCATCTGGAAAAATTTCGAGAAGATAAAATTGATATGATTACGAAATAGCGGAAAAAAGTAAAAATATTTTTTTTCTTCTTTAACGAGTAAACTTATTTGTTACACCAACCCAATTATATATCTATTTTTTTTTTTTAAATCTTAAAAAGATAATTCTAAATTTTTTTCTATAAAAAGGAAAAATAAATAATTAATATATCGCAAACAAATAAAAAATATTTGTAATTAAAAAAAATATATATACGTCCAAAAATGTATGTTAATAATATATATTAACTCTTGTTGTTGGAGATAAACAAGAGGATAAAAATCATAATTTAATACATCACCGGAAAAAGTGGTACAACACTAATTCATTAATTTGTATTAAACCAGGTTTGTTTATTTATTAGAATGTTGCACAAGCTGACACTTTGGAGTAAAAAATGCGGTCGGATTTTTTTTATTGATTCTGGTTAAATAATTACATAGAGCCGAAAAGGGAGAATATTTTGGATGATAATTGAATATGTGGACAGAAGGGCATGCACATACACACAAAAAAAAAAAAAAAAAAAAAAAAAATAGGAACTCGAGAAGTCCGATGCTTAAGAAAAGAATACTTTCTAATTATATATTTCATATAAAGATATGAGAAAGTAAAAAAAGAGTTGCTGGTATGAAAAGTCTCAAAAATCATCTAATATTTAATAATCAAAAATTTAACTTGTATCTATTATAAAATTTCTGTGATCAGTCTAGTGTAATTTTTATTAGGTAGGAATGGCAGAGATGGGCCTACCCAGATGTAGGCCTATGTATTAGGAGCACATGATAGTAGAGGAATTAGAGAATGGGGATAAGACTTTCGGGTAGAGGTAAAAATATTAATTTAATTAAGATTCATTTCAAAATTAATCCTTATTAATTAAGCAAATAAGCAAAATTTGATTCCCTCTTTTTCTTTTCATTCTCTTTTATATTTAATTAATAGTTTTTCTATTAATATTGAATTTTACTAAGGAATTATTTATTTATAATTTTTAATTCATATTTCTTTAGATTTCTCTCATTTTTTAGGATTTTTTGATTTGCTAGCGGACAATTTTTTTGCCTATTACTATATTTTTTTTTTTTACATCGTATATAATTTTTCTTCACTACTATCTTACTATTTAATCATTATTTTTATTATTTTTTTTTTTGCATTTAATTAAATTTATATAAAGTATAATTAATTAAATTATTAAAATGTTATTATTCAAATATGGCGTCTTTTTGTTTACATTTCTTAGATCTCCAATGTTTGTTTTAATTATTATATAATATTTTTATATATACTTTCAAATGAGGGATAAATCAATGGGGAATGGGAGCTGAAGACCATCTGCCCTTTGCCTCCCCCTCCTACAATGCTGGGTCATTTTATGTCAAATCTCCTGTATTGCTTTAATTTGTAATTCGTTTACTAAGTTTGCTACTTGAAAGTTTATTTCTAATTCTGAAAATAGTGATAATATTTAAATTATATATTTAGCGTTACTGAGATTCATTAATAGTAATATATAAAAAATATATAAGAGAATTTTAATTTTCAATTTGCAAAATTATAAATGATATATATATTTCTATAGATATTTTGTAATTCTTCTTTTGAAGAACAAATTTGCAATGACCCTCCCCTTGCCCCCAATTTAAAGCCTTGTCTGCATGGCTTAATTTTAAGCCCTTTATTATATAATCCATATAATAAAGTGGCCTGGAAATGATCTGAATATTGATAACCATATTAGCCATTATGGAGACGATATTTACTTTACTGCACCAACTTTTATAGGTAAAACTTAGGAATTAAAATTTAATTCTAACAAATAGAAAGCACACAAGTCATTTATTAGAATATGTACAAATTCTTTAATGAATATCTTTATTATAATAACTATTTTATTAGTACAATCAAGTGCAATGAAATTAGGACACATTTTGAATTTAAAATAAAATTACTCTTTAATTAACTTGAAATCTAAGTAAAATTTTTTAAAATTTATTCATTTTTCTTATAATCAGGGAGATATTTTTTGGAAAATGGGAGTGAGAACATCACTTTGAACTAAAAAAACCAGAAAATATTTTCTATTAGAACAAAATGTGCAAAATTTAATAGGGCAGGGAGAGCCTTTTCCTTCATTGGCTAGTCCGAGTTTATAATTAATAAATTGTAGCTAATTGTCGTACTAACATTGAATATATAAACTGGAGAAGTAACTCTAAAATCATGAAAAAGGCATGATTTTATTACTGTCAAAAAGTTTGAAAATTTATAATTGAAAATATTTCTCCAATGATGCATGTTTTTTTAAGGAAAAATAAGTTGTTTTTTTTTTTATTAATATAGAGGTTCAGCTTTATGTATTTTTTGATTAGTTGTTTATCTCTAAAAATTACCTTTTTATGGATGTATATATCAAAAGTTGTCATTTGTTTCCAAAATAACGGCACAGTGTATATTCTTCTGGAAATCAATATAGCGACCATGAACCAAAAGTGAATATTACATTTTTTTTACTTTATATATGTAATATATAGTATATAGAGAGTCTTGTGATCGCAAAAATTAGATGTCGGGATTTCAACAGAAATACACGTTTTAAGCCTAAAAAAATGTTTCTCGCCAAATGGTCAGTCTCTAACACTCCTTGTGTGTGAAAAAATATCTCAAGAACAAAAAAACATTCGAAGATCATATTTGATTTTCAAGCTAAGTACTGAAGTCGCATATAACAGGAAGTTTTTAAATTAAATCGGCCAGAAAATACTAGTATTGATGTACAATTTTTGTTTTTTTCCATTTTCTGACAATTCACTGATTAAAATTCATATGTCAATTATATTTTATATGATCTTTGAAATGTACTAACCGTTATCCGCCCCAAAATTGTTTGGCCCAATTTACTCTTGTAAGTTTCTAGACTTTTTGTGATTTTCCCCTAAACCATTCTAACGATTTTAATTAAATTTGCTGTTAATATAATCATTTGGATAAGTTTTAAGTTGTATTTATCATTTTCTACCTTGAAATATTGTGAGCCTTCAATTTGAGTTTTTAAGAATTTCATAGAAAAGGACAAATGGTAATAAAATATAAATATTTTTAAATCATGTTTGATAACAAACAAGATTCAATTGTTAATTAAATTTTTCTCTATATTGTCTTCGAGCTAAATATTAAATGAAAAATATGGTGGTACCTTTTGTGTGCTGATGTACTACTATAAAAATAAGTTGTCCATACATGGTATGACAGCACAACCTATATAGGTAATAGAAAATGGTGTGATATACGCTTAATTTTAAAATTATTATATTATATTATGTAAATGCATGTTTTTTTAAGGAAATTTACATAATTTATTAAAAGTTTTTAATAAAATTGTAGAAAATAGAAAAAAATAAGATTTCAAAAAAGAGGACTGGCGAGAAACTGGAGCGAGTTGTGGTCTAATCATTTCTTTATAATTATAGTCGCGTCACTTGCTGAAAAACACTCCACTCTAGGCCTTGGTGGGGAAAAGACACCCCCACCACGCTCCCTTTCAGACAAACTGCCAGCGACAAGTCTACATCCAATCACATTTGAAATGGGAAGGAAGCTCCGTGTAGACTCATTTCCCTCTTTTAGGTTGTTTATTAAAAGATACTAATTAGTATAAAGCTATAGGTTTAATACCAAAAGCAAATGCAAAAATGTCGCATTATTTGAATATCCTTAGAAAAGAAATCTTTTATCACGGATACTATCTAACAAACTCAAAATCTAAATATATATTTTACAATTTTGTATAAAATACCGGAAGAGAATTATTTTTTGAAAAAATGCTTCCGTAAATTATTATACTTCCTTCCAAGCTTTTCTCTTAAACAGTAATAAAACGACGGTCTCTTTAATGATTTTGTTGTCACCCGGTATATATATTCAACCTTTATATCTTGAGATGCTTTTTATTATATTTATATAGTGTCATATTTTATTCAAATTTCAATGAACATTACACTATAAAATTTTTCTCCAAAATATGCATTATTTTTCTTTTAGTATTTAATCGGGCGAAAACTCTAAAAAAAAACTCTTTTTAAATCGAAATACATATTTTTATCAAAAGAAAAACACATAAATGTATAAAATATAAATATTTTTATTCGTCTGAAAAGAAAGACTTTCAAAAATGACACCGCAAACGAAAGATGTAAGAAATATAAACAAGTTTTCTTTGGTTCTTTTGTCTATATGGAAGTGTGGTGAGAGGTGTAGGTGGGGTGGGGGTGGTTGTCGTCACTTGTCAAGCTTTGGATCCGATGGGATGTGACAAGAACGGCTTCTAAACTAAAACTTTCCAGTGAAAAAGACACCGACAAAATCGACACGGGTTTCCAAAATAAAAAAAAAAAAAAAAAAAAAAAAGATATTCATTAAAAAGAGATCAGAAATTCTTTCCATCTCAGGAATTTGATACTTAAACAAATGAATGATGAAGTGCCTTCCTGGATATCCACTGATTTTTTGAAACAATGCCAGAATCTTTCTCAATTTAATTTTGTGCAAAACCTTTTATTTTTTCTTTATCAATTGTTTATTTTTTCACCAATTAAATAAGAGAGGGAGTGAAAGAGAAAAACAGACCCAAAGGGCACAATTGAAAACCTTTATAAATTTAATTGCTGTCTCATAGAGCTTTATTTTGTTCCTTTATTTGTCATATATAGTAGGATATACTATAATGATTCAAAAATCTAAAAAAAAAAAAAAAAAGAAATTTATTTTTTATTATTATTATTATTATTTCTTAAAAAGACTTTTTTAAATCGTTAGAGTTACAACAAAATATCACCATATATAATAAAGCCTTTTTCTCTTATTAGAAAAAATCTACCGGAAAGTTTTATCGGATTTTCTATTTGAAATTTAGCATAAAGCAAAGTTCAACTCATTTAAGTAACCGGATTTTGCTAACGAAAGAAAATTTTTCATTTTGGAATAACTTTTGACCCGAATGGGGTTCACTCCCTTCCACCCCCGACACCCCGAAATGTTCAAATTTACACTATATGCGGGTGAATTCATACCAAAAATTGACCTAAATGGCCAGATATTAGGTGGGGCTCGCCAAAAATTTTTTCTAGGTCTTATAAATGGGTTAGTCGCAAGGGGCCTACCTGAACCCCAATGATCCTAGCAAAGTCCTAAAAATTATAAATTTGTAGGTCTGATCTAAAAAAATATTTTAAGTATCTTCTTACAAAATGTACTAGTTTAACAAATTCTTAAAAAAGAAAAAAAAATGAAATTATGTGATATTTATTAATATAGGTCAAGAATTTGGCAAAGAAAATGAATAACGTTCTGTTTATTTTCATCGCGGCGAAGAGTGTATAAATAAACAATGAAGAATTTTTTATTGTTAGTCTAAAATAAATAATTTTTTTTTTTGCTTTTTCTTTACTATAATAAATTTAAAAAAACATAAGTGATTGTCTCGTTACCAATTTATAAATATCGAGAAGTTAGAATCTGTTATGTATAGAATATAAATAAATATATTGAAATTAATTTTCATTAATTGTTTTGTTTATTTACATGATGGAAGAAGTTCATTGTTTTGCTCATGATAATATGTGAAGTTAACATCCGAAACGGAATATTATTTTTTAATAATATTATAATATGGATTTTTATTAAATAAATTCATTAAAGAAGTGTTCAACTCTTTTATTCTCTTTTCTTATAAATATTAAATTTTAATAATAAAAAAATATTAATAAATTTTTAAGTATATTTTCTATAGACAATAAGTCAGCTTTGTTTGTTAGAAAATTTGCTATAAGCTGACAGGTAAACAAGATAGAATAATATAAAAATTTAATAAACACATGCCGTGAATAAAAAGAGCAAGTTGAAATAAAAATGATGCTGGTCTAAGGGTCTGGAGGGCTTTAAAGGTTCTAGGAGAAAGTCAGCACGCACCTTGCCTAGATATATATATAACCGAAAAAGGGCTTAGGAATTAATCCAGTGCTGGGAAGGGAAAGTCATCGGGAAATCGATCAGCTGTCCGCAGAGGATTTCTTCCTTCTTTTGATGAATGGAGCTCCGATAAAAAATGGCATCATTAATACTCAAATGATGCATGTTGATTAGGAGGCTGTTGCGTATTTGAGAGGGGCATCTAAAAAGAGGACCTTTAAGTCTCTCTATCTCTTCCTGTGCTTCTCTTCATCTCATTTTTTTTTTTTTTATTAAAATTTTTAGTTAGGGTTTATATTTCCTGGAGCCTCTAGAGACTTGCTCTTGAAAGCAATAAATTTAAAAAAAAATACAAGGCGGTATTTTCGAGGTTAGTAAATTAATATGAGTCCCTTTAAAATAATGATATATTGAATATACCAATTGAAAGAAGAATAATTTATTAAGAAGAAAAATTATATTTATTTAATGTAATTTGAATAAAAAATTTAATAATGAAATTAATTATAAAAACGGTAGTTCGAAAATTAGCAAAGACAAAGACGTTGCCGACCCGAACCCTTTCTCAAAAAAAAATTTAAAACAAAAAAATAAAGGATGAAAAATTGAAAAATATTAAAAATGCAAATTCGAACAAGAATACATTTCAAACAAAATTCAAATTTTGAACATATATATTTATTTTTTTCTAAATCTTATACATCATATATTTCTATATACAGGTCTTCACTTACCTCTCTTCTCTATCTCTATAGTTGCAACGCCTACCTTTCTATACTTTTCTCACTATTCCTATCCCTTTCTCAATGGTATAGCAACAACAGCTGGCCACATTATTATGTAAAAAAAAAGGATTCTATTATTTTCTTTTTCTCCTTGTCTTATTATAAATACGACTGAGAGGAGCTGGTCCGTCGCATTACCTGATGCTTGATGAGGAGGAAAGATTTATATATAGCAAGCATAAATGCCAATCTTAGCTCGGGTTAACCACCTACATACTTATCAGGTGTGATACTTTGAGTGAAGTAGTTCCTTATTCATTTGTTCAAAATTTCTATATCTTTATTTAAATATTTGGTAATTTCATTTGTTAGATATGGAAAAATTACGATTTGCACAAATAATTCTAATATAAACAAAAATTTATATAAGGCCATATTTTTCTAGGAATCTTTATTCCTGAAGTACAGATCAAAAATAGATTATATTTATTGATTTGACATTTTAGAAAATTAAATACTCATTATTAAATTATTAATATAAATTTTTTATTATTAAATAGTTAGCGATTTCTAATTAATTAATATTTATCTATCTATCAAAAGCGTGTGATGAAATTTTGCAGATAATCTTAATTCAGCAACGGTTGAGAGAATTAAAGCTTGTTTACATTTATTAATCCAGCTAAATTTAGATACAAGCGAATAAAGTAATTCTTTATTGGGATTTAGTGAACCGATTTGCATTTCATCAAGGGACAAAATTTACGAAATAAATACGAAGTCTACGTCCGACCTCTGATTAAAATTATTTTTCATATATTAAATAGTTATTTTCTCTCATTAGCATATTATATGCCAAAGATTTCATTGTTAGTAGAGATAAAAGGACATTAATGGATTGATTACTGTTTTCCCTTCTCTCCCAACAGCTGGAGCTCAATTAAGATGGAGCCGTTGATACATGCAAGTTAGTTAGATAAGAAAGGAAGCTATTGAACGTAGCTAATGAATAAAAAATATAACCTATTAACGACGTAAATGGAGATTAAAGGGGAGAAAAAAACATGTGGGTCCCAGAGACAAAGAACCTACCCTCATTTGAATATCTTAATTTATTTAAAAATTATCGGTTTGAAATAAAACTAATCTTTTAATATAATGGAATATCAGCTTTATGATATAAATAAAAAAAAAATCATGGAATTTTTTATTTTCAATAAAATATATAAGTAATAGTTCCGCCACTTATTCAAAACTCCGAGATTGCCCCGACTTCAGAACACGGCCTGAGAAAAGTCTCGCTCTCTCTTTAGCTTAAGTCAAACAAGCAACCAACGACAAGCCTTCAACCAATTAACAGCGAAAGTTGGCCTTTTAGTGGGGAAAAGATCCGCTCAAGCTCTTCCACTTACTACGAGTTGTTTGCTAAGAAACACAAGTATGTTTAAGACCGTCAGTTCATCCCGGTTTTTTAACTTTTTTTTCAAGTAAAAAAAAAAAAAAAAAACTAATTTTGGCATTTTTATCATCGTTTTTCCACAGATGAAGTAGAAGAATTAATAAAAATTACTAATCCATACCAATTTAAAAAACCTGGTGTGAGCAAACATCATTTAACTTTCTCTTCTTTACTTAGGTAATAGAAAGTAATATGTTGTCACACATGATTTTTGTGTCGACATATTTATTCTTTATAATACAATATCAGTACCAAAGAGGTAAATAGTAGTAATAACGTTTTTTCTATTCCTCCTTTAGCCCACAGACAACAATAATAATAATAAATATAAGTAAAAATTAATTAGTCATTAAATCTTATTTATTATCAAACATAGGATTTGAAAATACTTATATTTTGTTAGCATCTTCTAAACCATTTTTCTTTTTATCTGTAAATATTTTCAATATTTAAGAAGTTGGTCTCCGTGGCAATTCCGACTTAGGACCATTTATATGGGATTCTTAAAATTTCAAATTGAGGACTCCACACTATTTTAAAGTGGAAAATGATTAAAACATCTTACACTTTTTATAATTTATAATGCGTATAACGAATTTAATTAAAATCGTTAGAGCGATTTAGGAGAAAATCGAAAAAAAAAAAAAAAAAAAAAAAAAGGTAAAAGGGTAAAATGGTCCAAAAACATTTTTATG
>JAAAKE020139970.1:0-13537 GCA_010014785.2 Anisolabis maritima
CTTTTTTTATTATTAAATATATATTGTATGTTTTTTTACTCTTTATATTTTTATTTTGACAAAAAAACCCCCCCCCCCCCCCCCCCCATCCGACGCCTCACACTGTGCTCTATATTATCAACAAATTTTTTTTTTTTTCTAATTTTATTTTTCAAATTCTATTCATTATCATTTTAATTCAAAATTTGAATTTAGGGCCTTACTTTGAACTATTATTTAATATTTTATTTTAAATTATTTGAAATATTATTTATTAGTTTTAAACACTGTTATTATACAAATGTATAATATGTAGATAGATATTAACAAATGAATAAAAACTTGGGTCTCATCTATCATTCGATACCTTCCCCCCCCCCCTCCGTGGCCGAGAGGTTAAAGAAAGTGACATTGTCAATATTGATAACTTTAAAAGCCAAGGCGTGTGGGTTCGGATCCCAGGCAATTTATTTGAATCAAATTGCATACCAATTGATTTAAATAAATATGTCTGGATTACAAGTATCGTAATAAATTTATACATGTATCATTGAAATGTCTATATGGCCTCAAATGCTGAAAAGACAAAAAAAAAAATCTATCATTCGATAAATAGTTGTTTTATTTATTTTCTGATTCTTCCTTCACTTTGCTTTTCTGTATATAAAAGTTTAAAAGAAAATATTACGGCTTGGAATTTTTATTTAGCCCCTAGATCTTTGCTTAGAATCTTAACCAGCGTGGTTCCCATCAAGAAGAATTTAGTAAGATAGTAAAGCACCACCAGATTTTTTAAATTTTAATATCAAAAGTTGAATTCAAAGACAGAGTTGGGGGGGGGGGGGTCTGAACCCTGAACTTTCCATGTTATTAATATAATACATAAAAAAAAAAAAAAAGGATACATTGTGGGTCATCAATATGAGCTTCTGGTGTATCGATATATGGATGTGTTTCAAGTAATTGCGTCACAAGAGGCAGAGTCAGTTGTGGATGTTGTTGGCCAAGTCTTTGTAAACAACGCCAAGTGCAGCGTTTATCCTTTAAAATAATAATCAAATTTAATAAATAAAAAAAAAGAAAAGAAAAGAGAGAAAGAAAAGTACTTACTGTTGGATACCTTTTCAAATTATCCAGAATACTTTCAATACAACTTTGAAGGCATTTAGTATTAGCTAATTTGCAAGTTGCTAACACTTTATGAAGACTTTCACGAAAGAAATAAGAGCAATCCTGAAAATTAAGAAGATATATTGATTCAGTAATCTCTTTAGAATTAATAAAAAAAAAAAAAAATACTTTCTTTATATGAGTCGGGAGAAGTCTACGGTATTTAAAGTTTTGAGTTTGAATAAATTTTAAAATATTTTTTTTTTAAGTTCTAGGTGCCAAATTTTATAGATATAATTAATGCAAATTTATTATTAGCCCTTGGTGCAAAAGTAGAGGTTATTATAGCATAAAATACATTAATAAACTTAATTAATAAGAACCCTGTAGCTGGATATTTGTCCATTGTTGCATCAATTAATTGTATTATTTAATGCAGGAAGTAATTATAAAATTTACGCCAACTATTAATAAATTTATTTTGTTAAATGTGAACGTTAGCACTCATACGATGAGACTGTAAAATATTCAATTCTAAGAAAGAAAAATGGATTCGACCAGTCATCAACGTAAAAAGAAAAAAAAAGAAAAATAAAGAAGGAAAGTAAGAAAACAAATTATATTATATTGGGTTAGAAATAAACGAAATTATTTTAAAAATATTTTTTATAATAATTTTCATATTATTTTATTGTAATCGTAAAAGTATTAAAATTATAAAAACTAATTTTTCTAAAATTTTCGAGACCTCCTTAAACCCCCCCCCCCCTCGGGGAGGGGGAGCCTAAAGAAAATACAAATTTTTCTATATCCAAATGGACTTGCCTCACTTTCAAAGTTAACGAATTGTTGAAGGCGCCAACTACTTAACTCGACTTTTTTTTTTTAACTCTTTTTTGGCATCTGAGACCATTTAAACTCCGACTTTATTTATTTATATTAATTGGTAACCAATATAATATAAATAAAATTTTGTCGCTCAGGGCGGTAAGTGAATCGCTGACCTTTGGTACGTGAAGCCAGATCTCTAGCTCTGGACCAAGGGGCAGGGCCTTAACTTGAATAATTTTTTTATTATAACAATTAAATATTTTTTTATTTTAGAAAAGGAAGAAAACCAGCCATTTTTTTGCTCTCTCTCTCTCTTTCACCAACTTTATTGTAAATATTTTGGCCAATATACGGAGACCATCCTCAGTGAGGATATGAGAGAAATGGTCTTGAATCGAATCAAGACAGTGTGTGTGAAAATATCACACTTGAAACCCATGCACAGGAAAATTAATTATGATGATATATTTTTTATTTATATAAACACGGGCAAATTTACACTGTCGTCCGTGGCCCCAGAACAAATGGTACCAATCAGTTGAGTTCATACTGAGCTAGCAATATTAAATTCTGTATTAGTTTTTCAGCCTGCTAAATAGAGTTAAAACGAAGGAAATCATGTCTGTTAGCCTAAGTCTTAATAATTTATATATATATATAAATAATAATTATATCCCATTGCACAAAGTAATACACATTATTATAAACCCTTAATTAAAGAATGAAGGAGAAAGGGCCGTCAAAAAATACATTGCTGGTTGTATAAATCCGCCACTGTTTATATGACAATTTCTCTAAAAAAATCTCATATCTCCATTGAGGATGATCATTGTATAGTGGCCAAAATATTTGCAAATAAAATGAGGCGGTGGAAGAGAGCAAAAAAAAGACTAAATATCATCATCAAGATTTAACAAATAAAAACAAGAATTTTTAATAAAAAAAAAAAAAAAACAAGATAACTCAAAAAGAAAAATATTTTTCGAGTCCCCTCCCCTCCCAAATGATTCCTCTCTAAAGGAAATACATATATATGCATTATAATATATTTTAAATTATATTCCATTTTTAATTAAGAACACTAAAATATGCATTTATGTGAATAATGTTTAAACATTCCACTATATATTTTGAATTTTATTTCCAATTTGGCATTTTCAGGGGGTTAAAATGAGGAGGGGGGGAATTTCGTCACAAGATGAACTTGCCCCAGTTTTACTTTGTTGTTAATCATTTGAACTTCCATTGCACAAAGTATTCGTTAATTATTTTAACTACAAAGAAATTAATAAATCAGCTTAGAAAAAGACATAAAAAATTAATTTTGTATAATACTTCTGCATTATTTGAGTTATCTTTTTTTTTTGTTTTTTGTTTGTCAAAAAAATTCCCATCCCAGAAGAAAGCCACTGTGTTTAGCGATAAAGTAATAAAATAAACGGCTCATATAATATATAGGTAATAGGAAGTAAAAAAAAAAGAAAAAGTGATTTACTTTAATGGCTCCAAGGATAGTCTCAATTTGTTCCTCTCCGAGGGTGATGTTATGTCCAATGGCTGCCAGGCTGTCCACAGCTCTTTTCCTTACAGTGTCAATCTCATCATTGAACATATCAACAAGGAAATCAAGAGCAGCTCTCGCAAAGCTTTCATTATTCGTTGCTAATTTTGTTAACGTGTCAATTGCCGCAGTTCGAACTTCCATGTACTCATCCTTTGAGAAAAAAAAAATTTATTATTGAATTATTTAGAAAAGAAACACTTTCTATCATGAATTATTAATAAAAAAAAAAAAACAGAGTCTATATCCAGAACTGAGTAAATATTTCAAATGCATTTCAAAACTAAATGCTCACTTTTAAAAAAAAATAGGCAAAATTTATTAAAAGTAAAAAAAAAAAACAGAAAGATTTTTAGGACTAATTTAGAGAAGAGGAAGTGGCTAAAACGGATAAGCTCTGGGTTGCAAAACAACTCAGGTTCAAGTCCGGCTTGTTGCAAAAAATTATTTCCAATTCCAAACCAGAAGTTTCCTCGTGGGGTAGGAAAATGGGAGATAATCTCACCCCCCAGAAAGTAGGGTTAATGACACAAATAGACCATGTGATTGAGCTAAGTGCCTGGATCTCGAAAATTTGAGGGGGATTCGCCCTATATAAGATCCACCCATCCAAGACTAATTTAAAGTAAATATGTAAATTTAAATAAAATTCAAAATTGCATCTGAGGCCATATAGACATTAAATGATACATGTATAATATATTTATTTACGCTACAATGGAATATTTATTAATAGCAAATGGTTTAAATAAATTTTAATCTGATTGTCTGGGATCCGAACACACGCTTTGGATTTTCAGGTTATCAATATTAACAATGCCAATATATATTTAACCTCTAGGCCACGGGAGCGGGGAGAGGGGGGGGGGGGCGGGTTAATATTAATAACCTGAAAATCCAAGAGGTGGGGATTAGGAAGATATTAGAAATTTTGCCTATTTTTTAAAAAGTGAGCATTTAGTCGAAATGAATACTTGCCCAGCTCTGCATCTTAACTTAGGTTATATTATATTATATATATTTTCAAAAAGGATTTTATTTGAAACGTGGAAATAAAAGAATTTAAAATAAATAATTGTTTTTGGATGGATGGAATAAATGCGTGAAAAAAAAGAAAAAAAAACGCTTGATTTCTTTCTCAATCCTTAATTACTCCAAACACATATCGACGACCTTCATCAGAACACGGTTCAATGGAAAAATCATGTTCATACTGATCTTATCGGAAGTGATAAACATATCTTCCTTTTAACCGTGTCCTAATGAAAGTCAAAAGGCACGACTGAAACATCAACAATATGTATTTGGAGATCATTTCGATTGTTGAAATTCAAAACGAAAAAAAAAAAAAAAAAAAAAAGTAAAATTACCTCTAGAGAGTGAATGAGAGCGCCACAAGCAACCGAGCTGATTAACGACACAGATTCATCACCTAAAGGTGCATCGCCACCAGCGGGGCCACCGTATCGGTCATCAAAATTACGACTCGAGTCATCGTAGCCACCTGCCAGTGAGTCATTGTTCGTCTCGTTGAATGAAGATGAAAAGTTATTACTATTATTACTTGACGAAATCCGTTGACGTTTCCAAAGATTCGGAGTCGACCACGTTTGATCATTATTACTATTTCTCTTGCCAAGCTAGAAAAAATTATTACAGTTAAAGGTGTTGATATTATCAATATTAATAACTTGGTAAAAGTCAAGGGATACGATAAAAATTTATTTAAAATAAAGAATATCAAAACAGTCCTGGCCTTGGGAAAGAGGAACAGCCACTGAGATCGTTGCTGTTAAACGAAGGCTCTTCTCTCTGCTGAATCTCAGAAAATGGATCCGAGCAAATGCCGGAAGCCATTCAGATGCTGAAGTTGACATTAAATGCTCATTGCACTTATCATCGAGTCAAAAATAATGTTTTTTTTTTTTTTTTTATTTTATTTATTCATACTCTATTTTTGCAACTAACTCCATTTAGATTTTATATATAATTTTACAAATTTATTATTTAAATAATCTATTATCGAGGGGTCACCCCTCCAAATTTCAGCATGGCTTGACCTTGCTTGTGGCTTCTTCTCTGATCCGTCAGCGGTCAATAATAACGTTAAAATATCGGGTGATAATAAATTTGTCATATAATTGCTCTTACAATAGTTGTGAGTGAGTGTGATATATGAATTTATATCAATAAATATATTAAGAGCCCAACTTTTTCAAACAACTGTTTCGATAAAGTTATCGAACTATTTTTTAAAATATCATCAATGAGGTAATAATTATCAAAAAAAAAAAAAAAAAAAAAGTGATAGAGTCAGAAAATTAAACAAGACTTGTGCAGTCAACTTTATTTGGCTGAATTTCGCGGGAGTCGAACCCCTGCCTCTCCCGTGGGGAAAATTGTTCCCATCTCTGCTGAAAATAATCCTTTGGGTGCCAGATAATCTAATAATCTAATCGAGGGACGATTTGTTAGCTGTATGACCTCCACACTACACCATACATGTTTTTCAATCTGCTTGAAAAATAAGATTCGCTTCCTAACTTTAGCGATAAAATTTCTTTGTTTTATTTAAATTAAATAAATATGAGTCAAGAGTGTTAGAAGCAGAAAAAAGAAAAATAAGAATCTTTCCATTTATTTTAGCCCACATATTTGAGAAAGAGTCTATATATATATATATATTGCACTACCTTCATGCTATTAAGCATTTTTTTATCGAGAGTTTGCATGAGGAAGCCAGGACCAACATTCTTCAAAAGACCAAGGAGTGTTGCAGCACAAGTGCGGACATGCCGTGAGAGATCCATGATGGCCAGACAAATGCGACGGAAAGCATCATCGACTAAACGAATCTCTTGTTGATTGCTCCCATTCGATTGTTGTGAGGGACTATTCGATCCCGATGATGAGGTTAAACAACTATAACCAAATGGCGCCGAAGAGTTTCGTTTCGTATTCAAATAAACAAGTCTAGAAAAAAAGAAAATGATTTTTTTTTGTGTAGGTGGCTGTCATTTTGATTGAGAAGGATACATTATGTCGTCATATTAATAATACATCTCATAATCAAGTATTGGGCCCTTTCAATAACAATTCTATCATGATGGGACAATAAATTTAACCCGAAAAGTCTCAAGATTTATTAAGCATTCGGAGACTTCTGCTCCTGTCCTTCTTAATATAAATTAGCCTCCAAGATCTCTGATATTAAGCAAGACCAAGCAGAATTGAATCTCGGATTGGTGGCTCCGAGGAACAAGACTGTTGAATAGCCGCCGAAAACCATTGATATTTGAATATTTAAGCTATATATATATATATAAAAAATATTTTTCATAAATAAACATAATTGAAATGCTAAAGATCTATTTGACTCAAGATGCTGAAAAAACACCCATAGCTCGCAATACGCCCCATAATTTTTCAATATCCAGCCAAAAGGTCGGGAAATCCGAGAAGTTTCCAAAAAGATGTGTAAAATATGCATAAAAATAAGTTTAGCTTGACTAAACTTACAATATATATATATATATATGTATATAGGTAGTGGTTGTTTTTTTTTTCACTTGGGTCCGAGAGAGCGACCAAGCAACATCTCGACCCGGAGAGTAGGCAAATTGAGACCCCGGACCCGAGCCGACGCGACAACCGACATTACACCACCCAACCAAACACTTCCTAAAAAACAACCACTACCTAGAACACAGAGACCAACACAAGCCTCGGAAACACCCACACACACAACGATATATATATATATATATATATATATATAATAAAATAAGGAAAAAGAAAAAAGAATGGAGTTAACTATTATTCAAAAAATCCACCGATTGACATTTCAATCCTTGGATGGTCTGTCTCTCTTCAGAGCTGGAGTTTATAGTTACTAGTCTTTGTAAGACATTGTATCAAACCAGAGGAGGGTTGTTCTTTAATGTTCCAATACATGATTCTTTCAGGCATTCAAAAATTATGCTTTGGTCACAGTGAAATGAATTTCTAGTACACTCGTTACAAAGATACAGTCAGACAAAATATTTGTGCCACTGTCCCTTAGAGCAGAGGTAGAAGTCTCGCCTTAAATACCAACGCTCTTTGTCCCAACGATTAATATAAATAAATACAGTCTCAGATGCAGAAAAGGACTTACAAAAGAATGTATTTTTGATTTTTTTTGAATTGCACTCATAGCCAAAAGAATCATGTATAGGAGCATTAGATGCCAAAGGGCTTTACTCTCCTCTGGTTTGATACAAGGTCTTCCTAGTAATATAAAACTCCAGCTCTAAAGAGAGACCATCCAAGGAATGAAACGTCAATCGGTGGATTTTTTGAAAAAAAGTTGGCCTATTTTTTTTTTCTTTTATTTCCTTATTTTACTATAAAAATATATCTATTTAAAACTTCAACTAGCTGACATTTGGAAGATCCAATATCTCCTTCTTCAGAACAAGCGAAGTACTAAAATATTAATATTTCCCGAAATTTCGAATGGGATTGTCTTTCTCAAGTCAATTAGACACAAACATGTTATATATATATATTTTAATACCTCTCTAGTTATGAAGAAGACGTTAGATTTCGGAAACGACGGCTAGGCTAAAGTTATATAAATAAAGGCCTGATAATTATCTCCATGAGAAATTTATTTTCATTTAGATCAAACATCGCCATTTAAATTATAATAAAATGTTAAAATTAATTTTCTTACGTTTCAGGTTGTGTTTGTCCAAATACACAAATAATTCTTAACGATGGCAATCGTACAATTTCATAATCATCTTCAAGTCCTTTACATGCTTGGTAATAAACAGTAATTGGCAAAACAATTCCACGTTGATGAAAACGTTCCTGAAATAAAATATAAAATTTTCATCACTGGTTTTTTTTCTTTTAGGAACAAATTTTACAAAGTTTGTAGTTAGAAGCTTCTTTAAATTGAATAAACTTCTTTTATTTAATTAATTTAATAATTAAATAAATTAAAATGAATAATCTAATAATAATTCAATTGGGAATTTAAAAGCAAAGCAAAATTAAAAGCTTTTTTGATCTGTATTAGGTTTCCCTGTACCTAATAGTTAATATTTTTCAAGATATTAATTTTTTTTTAATTTAAATTTGAATATTATTTATTTCAGATTGTTCAATGAAAAACTTTATTTATTTATTTTAATTTAATTTAATTATTAATTTTTTACCTTACGTAAATGATTGGGAACCGTCGTTGTAAAGAGAAAAAACAAGAAATTTATATTAAATTGGATTATTCCCCCCCCCCCCCCCCATCTCTCTCTCTCTCTCACACACACACACATACTCACTCACTCACTCAAAACTAACGCAAACGCCCGCCATTAATTAATCAAAATGATCGCTCCTGCTCCTTTAGTATATATATTGGTAACATTTTGCTTTAAATTACTTCAAGCATCTCACTGATCTTCCACAAGAAAGGATGCATCACATGCCGCCATAAAGTTCTCCCATTAGTAGATAAGTTCTTTATTTTTTAATATACCAAACACACAACACTCCCATGAAATTTATTCGTCTTTTTAATTTAAATCATTCTAGCTTGTTATAAGGAGGAAAAGAAGAAAAACGTAGCATAGAGGAGAATGAAGAAATGCCATCAGCTTAATGTGGACAGGTGTGAGACCCTGAGTGTAATGGCAAGTAATAATAATACCAAAGCACTGAAGGAGGCATCGCGAACTCGAGGATCTTCACTATGGCAATAAGCAGCCACAAGTCGAATTATCGGTATGTGAATATCTTGTGTTTTCACTGGCGTTAATTCAGCTATCAAACTTAAACATTTTATTTTTACTTTTATGTCGGTGTCTTTTAATTTCTTAAACAAAAAAAAAAATATATATATTATAATAAAAAATAAATAATATAAATGTTTAGGATACCTCTTTGGCAACATCCACAAGTTTTTGATGAAGTAAAATATTATTGGAAATATGTTGTCCAAGGCGAGAGAGTGCATATATGGCCTGAGATATCACTTTGTGGGAAGATTCTTTTTGTAAAAGCATCAAAACTTCATCTATTATACTCTAAAATAAAAAATAAGAAAAAACGCTTTTATTTAAAAGGCACTAAAAAGTGGAAGCCTGGCTGTTTTTTTTTTATAATTTCTGGAACGTTAGGAAAGCAGCCAGAAGAAATTAAATAAAAAATATTTTTCTATTAAAAATACAATTAAAAAAATTACATAAAAATTATTTTTTATTTAATTTCTTCTGGCTGCTTTCCTAACGTTCCAGAAAGAGGAAAACAACTTTTTATAAAATCGGGGGTATTCATTTAAAATCTCCATAATATTTGATCATTGAGTGAGCGTCCCATGCTTTTATAATAGATTTTTTCCCCCCCTTTTTATTGCATATTAACTTTTATTTTTTCAAAATAAAAATTAAAACAAAATTTTTTAGATTGGTGTTGCAATGACTTGAATTTTTATTTCCTTTTAAATAGGGTATTTAAAAGAGATACAAAAATTTTTTCCAACAACAAAAGTTATTCAAAATAATGAATAGAATAATTTTGTATATGAGAATTATTTCACTAAAGTTAATAGTTAAAGAGATATTTTGATTTTTCAAATTTGAACTTCAAACTGGAAATAGATCGATTTTAATATCCTCATCTTGTCATCGAAACTGAGCCGAAACACAAAATTCCAGATCACTAGCTCATTAGAAAGGGTTTGAAAAATGGGCTACTCGATGTTATGACAGATAAGATGATTGTTATGACTGCCTCTTGGACATGAACATCAATCAAAGGCAATAAACTTTATTGCATTTTCTAAATGATTTACTGACTTCTTGGAACACTAACTTTTTCAAAACATACCCCAAGTGGCGAATCTAGGGGGGGGGGGGGGCGGTGGGTGCGGTCCGCCCCGCGCGTCATTTTTTATATTTAGTTTTAGGTGTAGAAAAAACAACTTGTTCACTTCATAAGTTTACTATTCATTTTCTACGAATTATGAATTACTCATATGATTTCGAATATTTTTGTATAATATGTTTTGTCTCAACCTGCGACCTCCGTTCTTTCTCGCCGTTAAAAAAGTTGCATTTATAGGTATATCAACTTATGAGCCTCCTAATTTAAATATGGCATCCAATCCCCACCTATAGTTTGTCTCAATTACAATTATATATTTATGTTTATTAATTTATTTAAACCACCATTTTATTGGCGGCAAATTGGAGACCGCCCCGTGCGGCAAAACTTCTAGATACACCACTGCATACCCCTATTATTCATTATTATTTAGCTCAAAATTGAGACGTTTCGCCAGAGGTTTATTAGTTCATCTTCAGTTCAATTTAATAGATGTATTTATGCCCAAAGATGGTGAGCTTGTATGTGAAATACAATACATATAACAATATATATATATATATATATATATATATATAAGAACGACAATGTTGTTAATTGATAGTACAGTCCCTTTTTTTTTTCTAGTTTTTCAAAAAAAAATCCTATTATTCATTTTATGTATTTTGATGATATATTTCGTTAGTTTGTCAATGTCGATTTTTAGTGCACCTTCTTAATATACTGTCCATGACTCAAAAGTTGGACGTCGATTGTTAATTTCAAGTATTGTTGGGTATGTAGTAGAAACGGAGAAATAAAAGCAGCTGTTTTCAGTTCAAAGAAATAAACTATAATAAAAGAGCCGTCAGTTAACTTCCAATCCATGTCACCTACTCTAGGTCTTCATTAGACCGTGGTTTTCTTTCTTCATTTCCTATATAATCAATACGTCCAGCAACCTTTTAAATAAACAATTAAAATATTCATGTTTCAATAATAATTATATTATTCCTCGTATGGTTGATGATGGATATAAATGTTGATGAAATGAGATAAAATAAAACCAGCTCAAGTTATATCCACCTTATATCAATTTGTTGTATAATGTTGCCCTTCAAAGCCCACTAAGTTATGATATCTTGTTTGCATTGAGGATAGTTCGGTGAGAGGCTAACCGAATTTGCAATAAATTGAATAAAATAGACCTAGCTAGAACTGGTTTTGTTTTCTTCCATTTACAATAATTAGTTATATACTTTGAGAGTTGTGATGGCTCTAGCAATTTATATTATTTGATAATTTAATGTTAAATATATATATATATATATATATATACTAAACAGAAAAGATAGAAAATAAATGATTATTGTTATCATTACCAGAGTATCTGCCCCGGGTTCTTGTCCAATATCTCCTAGAAGAGATAATATTTTGGCTCGAACTACTGAATCAGTTTCGCTATGAAAATGTTTTGATAGTCTAGCAATCGCATTGGGAATATCTTCTTCCTAGAAAAAAATTGATATTGCAAGATGATGAAAAGTATTTTGAGAATTAGAAATATTTTTTTGATTACCTGAAAATTTAAAGATTCTGAGACTTTAATGAGAATTTGAAGAGCCTCATTACTTCCTTTGCAATTTTCTAAAAGAATCAGAAAGGTTGCTGTTGAAGACGTTTGCGGTTTCTTCAATAATGAAAGTTTTTTTGTTAATGGACCGTCCTGAAATAAAACAAAATTTAAAATTTTATAAGCCATCGTTTAGAGGAGGCGACAGTCTCCAGATCACGTAAGCGGGGTGCGCAGTAGCCCAGATAAACAAACGACAGAGAGGAACCTTTAAATTAAGGATCCCACAATATTTAAATACATTAAAAAAATGAATAATATATCTAAAAAATTATCTAATTTATTAGTCCAGCCAATTTAATCAAAATCTTTAGAATGGTTTGAGAAACCCAAAAACGTAAAATAGACAAATTTGATGGGGATAAGGGTTAAATCATTTCAAAGATCATCTAATACATAATTTATTTATGAACTTTAATCAAAATCGTTAGGGCAAATTTTGAGAAAATCGAAAAAAAAAAAAAAAAGTACTAATACTCTTTGGTCGATTTTATTTAAAAGCTTTAAGGGTACCTAGCTTAAATATATAAGTTCAGCCTCATACATTTTTTCGTTTTGGAGATATCTTGTTCAAAGACACACCGACAGCCAGACCATTTTGCGAGACCTATTTTTTAGACTCAGGAGACCTCAAATCTATTTCTGTTGAATTCTCAGACTTTTTTTTTGAGATTGCAATACTTTTTCACTATATATTATATATTAATATGTAGGTATGAGAGAGTAAAAAGATGGAAATGGATTCAAATACTAGAATTGCAGATCATTTTATGAATTTGGACTGCCAAAGATAAATTCTTCATAAGGGCTGGCAAAAAATATTGAGGTGAATTTAAGAAAAAAGCCGGTCCGTCGCACAGTCTGCCACTTGCTTGGTGGGAAGGGATAAGACTGGCATAAAAGGAGACGAGATGCCAGAGATTCTCAAAAATCTTAAATTGCTTTTTCCAAAAAATATTGTTTAAAAAAACCAAGGAGAAATGTAATCCCAATTAAAATAAAGCTTTGAAGATAATAGATTTCTATTTATTTATTTCCCATAAGTTTATAAATAAAATTTTGTTTCAAACATTTATGTCCCTTCAGATAAATACAAACACACACAGACCAAATTTTGGCAGAAAAACCATTTCGATTTTGGAGAAAATTATGAATAAAACTTTGTTTTCTCAACTCTTTAGATCTTATAGGAAAGCAAAAATAATAATAGTATTAAAAACATTTAGAAGGTAACCTCAAAAAGTGAGACTTAAAAATAAATAAATAAAAAATTATTACTCACTGTTAATTGATCTGTTTGAGTATATAATTTAGCAAGGGCTCTCTTTTTTAATAATGCCATTCTTTATTAAAAAGAAACGTCTAAATTATGAAATAAAATTTCTTTTCAAATTCTTAAGTTCATATTTTTTATAAGTTCTTAATTTTCATTCTCGACCTATATAATTTGTTGATATAATTAATTTTCAAGAAAATAAATATTAATTTCAGTGAAATTTCATTTTAATATGAAAATGTGAGAATTTGACAAATTCATTTCATTTTCACGCTCATCATCGTTGCTCTTTTCA
>JAAAKE020139992.1:0-13534 GCA_010014785.2 Anisolabis maritima
CATTCCCCGGTTGGTTACCCCTGGTGTATCGTGCACTAATGGCACACACCATTCCCTATCCGGTTTCGGGTTCTCTAGCCCTTTCCCGGTCACCCTCCCCAGTCCCATCCCCTTCATTCGTATACAGTACAGTACCCTATTTATTTTACAATTTTTTTACCCCAGATCATTTGTGATAGATTGCGCTTTTATTTACATATAAAATTTTGTTAAAAAAAAAAAAAAATTTATGAGGACAAGCAATGCCATCTTATGCCTACTGTACAAAGTATATTTGTAAATATTAAAATTTATTGCAAAGATATGATAGGAAAAAATGCACAGCTTTTTTATTAAAATATTTGATTTACGCTTTTAACGACGACGTTTCGATAACGATTCGATATCTGGTTTCAACTCCCTACAATCACCTTAAAATCTTGTTTGATTTCTTTACTTGCTAAGTAAAACAATATTATGATGTAACACTGATAAAAAACCAGATGAACATAAAATCGCTAACGAAACGTCTTAATTAAAAGGGCAAATAAAAAATTTTAATAAAAAGATTGCGCATTTTTCATATCATATCTTAGCAAAAAACTCCATCCTAATCAAATTTAAAATTAATTTATTACATTCATATAAAAATAAATAAAGGCTAAAGCCCTTTGAACAAAAAAAAAACTTCTCTTAATACGGGAGATTGCCAAAATATAAAAATATAAAATTTTCATTAATTTTTTTATTGATAAAATAGCATTTTTCTGCCCTACCTCCTATTTTCTTTGTTTTATTTATAAAACATATATATAATTTAATTACTAAAAAGAACCTATAATCAGAAAATTATTTTTTCCTTTTTATTCATATCTCCTTAAAGAAGATCAAAACGTTTGCATGTCATGGTATATTGATTTTTTGCGTTAAACGTAAATCAATTTTATTTCAATTAGAGAGAGTCAATCCTCGGTGCAAATGTCTTTTTCAAGTGGTTGTTGTTGTTGTAACCATACAATAGTTGAATTTTTTTTTATGAAAAATGATCCTATTTATTTCATTCATACATCCATTCGTCGTCATTTTCATTCATTATGAGAGAGGACACAAAAAACACTTGACGTCAAAAAGACAAAAAGAGCGTAATTTCCATTGCATACATTGCAAACAATAAATGGACGTGTGAAATTATTTATTGAATTTTAAAAAACTAATAAATTCTATTAAATAAATAAATATAATAAATAAATAAAGCATTCAATTAATTATTTTTAACAACTTGATGATTAAATTATAATTTTTTTCTCTTTTCTAAATCAAATCACTTGAGTCCATTGAGCTAGTTTTTAGAATGATGTGTCTGTGGTAATTCCTTTCATCCACGATTACTCAAAAAATAATTATTCGATTAAGTTGAAATTTTGCACACATAAAATGAACCTAAATACCAAGGAGTGAATGATTTATAGTAAACATTAGGAAGGAGGCCAGAGGGTGAAAAATTTTTTTCCTTACCTAACGTGTAGCTTTTATTATATATTCTAAAACTAGATCTTCTCTCAGGCAAATGAAATATAACCCTTACCCTTGGAAAGGAGGCAGATGTCTCGTTTCACGTACCAAGGATCAGTGGTTCGCTTTCCGTTCTGAGCGACAAAAATTTATTTATATTATTGGCTACCGATTAATAAAATAAATATGGATGGAGTGAAATTTTCCATATAGACTTTAAACGATATACAATATTTATTATTTACGATACATAGTATCCAATTGATATAAATAATATAATATAATATAAAATAAATAAATTTATGTAGCTCAAGACGGGAATCGAACCACTGACTTTTGGTATGTGAGGTGAGACCTCTACCTCTCCACCAAGGGACAGGGTGCTTTTAAGGTTATCAACATTGACAGTGTCAATATTTTTAACCTCGGGCCGGGAGAGGGGGGGGGGAGGGGTGGCATAGCCGAGAGGTTAAAAATACTGATATTATTAGTATTGATAACCTTAGAAGCCAAGGGGTATGGTTCGGATCTCAGACGGTCCGATGAAAATTTATTTAACCAAATGGATACCAATTGTTATAAATAAATATGTCTGGATTATATGTATGGTATATTTTATATCGTTCAAAGTCTATATGGCCTCCGAGAAACAAGAATTGCGTAAATCGTCGATACCAATTCTCATTGAATATATGTATGTATGTATATTTAAAAGTTCAAATGGCCTCAAGAGCAAAAAATACTTAAAATTTAAAAAAAAAATTAATATTTAAACATATTCTCATGTACGTAAATGATAAATAAATGGTTTTATTACATAATACCAACTACTGTAACTGTTACTGATCAAATCAGCCAATAGGTTGAGAACATTAGCCTTATTTTTTTTTTTTAAATTTAATTGCTGTTAGAGAAAGTTGACACATGTGATCATAGGGAGATATCGGGTGGTATCGCCAAAGGAGGGCCCTATTTGGAAAAACTAAATACCAGGGGAAAAGCACCCCTGACTAGGTGTGGAGCCCGCTGAAGTATTATAAAATTAATGGTTAGCTTTCACCCAAAGCATTATACAGGATGGTCCAAGAGTCAGTTTACCTTTACAATTTTGCTAAAATATTTCAATATCCCGGTTTTCTATATACTATTTTCACTTCCTAGATAGGTATATTATATATGTCACCGCTTTCACGCTGCTAAATCAGAGATGTCAATAGTTGACCTTTTTATTGTTTGACATATCCCTGCGTGAAGTATTTTAAAAGACAAGGTATTTTCAAAAAAATCATTTAAATTTGTTAATTAAGAATGCTTTTAAACAAAGAATTAATTATAGTTTTGTTGATGATAAGTAGCATCATACTTTTGAGAACTATCGCTCATATTTGTTCATATTTTTATAATGATACATGATTTTATAATTGTTATTTTAAATGCAAATCGATAAATTTAATTTTGGGCACTCTATATTATAAACAAATGAAATATCAAGTAGTAACTTCACCTTGTCCCTTGAAGCAGAGGTAAATAAATGTCTTGCTTGACGTACCAAAGGTCAGTGGTTTGCTTCCCGCCATGGGCGACAAAAATTTATATTATATTTGCTACCAATTGGTAAAAATAAATATGGAGTCTAAATGGCTTCAGATGCCAAAAAAGACTTCAAAAAAACAAAGTAGCCACCGTTTTCAAATCATTTATTTTATTTAATACTAGGAAACGTGATCTATGCATCTTTAGAGTAGATTGTTTATCGAAATTTGGATATTTACTTTAAACTCGTAAATTGAAAAAGTGAGGCCGTCGCTGGAATTGAACCCTTACGAGCTTAAGATTTTCAGTTTAACTTATATATTAATAACTAAAGTGTAGAGACGAAATTTGGTTAAATTCTCATCTTTACACCACCGCTTTGCCAACCGGTTAAAATTTATAGGTAATTCGCCAACTTAAGGATGATTTTCAATGACTCCCGCGATTTATGAGTTAAAGATAATCGCGAAATTGAAAATTCCATTCCATGTATTATTGATTTACGTACTTCAGACTACAACTTCATTATTTGTATTTTTTTTATTATTCCAATAGTGAAATATATAGATTTTCATGACTAGTCTCATTTGCTATCATTTGATTCTTGAAGAAAAAGAGGCAAGAAACACTTGATGCTCTTTTAAAGGGTGAACTTGCAAATTCAACTCAACCGATAGAATAAAAATTTTTTTGCGAAAATTAAGCATTTAGTATTAATTTCAACGAAAATTTAATTTATTTTTTATTAATTCATTACGTCATTGTGATGACGATGAGATTAAAGCTTTTTCTCTCTCTCTTTCTACTTGTCTCTTAGTACGAAATTTCAAATTAAATAGCAATAACAACAAATCTCTCTCTCTCCGTCTTAATCAAAGATGGGCAAAACAAGGATCTAGATTTCCAAAAATTGGATCTAAATCTAAATTCGCGATCTTGAATTTTGACAAGACTTTTTCATCATTATTGTTCTGTACCACCAAATTGAAAATTTATTGCATTGTTTTTTCTTCCTCCTGCCGGTGTCACTTCAATTGAAGTTTAGGATTGATAATGAAATAAAAGTTCAGCATTTTATACCATCCTTTTGAGTATAACGTTTAAGCATTCCTCAAGTTCCTTAGACGTCACAAATCACATTTACACTGCCACACACAACAAGCACACATTTATAATTACAATATTAAAATAATTGCCACATCAAATTTTGTCGTCCCCTCTCTCACCTCCACTTCTTGCTATAAACAGAATTAGAAAAGAGGAGCAGTCCTCCCCTCCACTCCTTGTTTTTCAAAAATTATAACTTTTTATCATTCTCTTCTCCTTTCCTCTTCTTTTTCTCTCTATTTTCTCTAGAAAATCAAAAGGGTTGAAATCTTTGGCTCTACCTGGAAGGAAAGACGAGTTCAGATTAGTTGAGAGGATCCTTTGATACGTAGTGAACCCACGTTCCTTCTCGCTAAATAATCCATCCGCTTCTCATTTCGTAGTCAGCCAGTTCAGTCTCTCTCACTCTGCTCGTTTCTCAACATTTTTACTTGGATATTTCAATTCGATATTATTAATTATTCATTTATTATACAGTTTAGTTATTTAGTATTTTTAATTCACATTATAATTTATTCCTCAATCGAGCCTTAAATGATAAATGCAATCTTTTTTTTTGGCTTTATCTTACATTTTTTAGAGGTCTTATGTTCTATACTATGAGTTGGTCAACACTGGTCTAAACTAATAGTGTATCGTTAGGTCCTAATTATTAACTTTCCTCATATAATATAAAAATATTTTTTTAAAGTATTCTATCACATAGGGCTTAAGGCTACATACATGTCCATACTTGTTCATGTTACTATTTGATAATGAAATCAAAGTTCGGGAGTGATTTTATACCGCCCTTTTGATTATAACGTTTCGGTAAGGATTGTGCCTTCAGGACAGTTTTTCAGGCGTTACAAATCACAAAAAACCACATTACAATAAGCACACATTCCTGCTCAAAGCATATTAATATAGAGTGTCTGAGCAGAGAATATTAAAATAAAAGCGTATTTAAATAGTATCGATATCTATTTTTCACGATCTTTAACACAATATTATTATTATTATTATCACAAATACACATATGCATACATACACAGACATCATTCCAATGGACTTAGAGGACCCGAGTTCAATTTATTTGACTATAATTATTCAAAGAATTTATAATTTATGCCCTTAGATCAGAAGTGAAGCTCATTGCTTCTTGATCTAAGGGCCATTAATTCGCTTTCTGGCATGAGTGATATTTAATATTTAAATTAAATGAAAAATAAAAAGATAAGAGATATCGAATTTATTGTATATGGCTAACGGCTTAATAAATAAAATTTTTGATCAACTAAAGAGTGCAAAACCGAAAATACAAAGTTTCCTTCATAATAATTGTATCATTTAAATAATTTTAAGAAATTTTACTTTCCCGCACTATTATTAATATATACTTATATAATATTATAGTGTGGACCGATTCGCTTCAAATTTTAATATCTTCTTAGAAACTCCTAGGGGTGTAATGATTTTAAGTTTTATCCTTTTCTAATGAATAGCTCCAAGGATATAAGTCAAAATAAAAACTACACATACATACGCACATTAAGATTTTTTTTGGAGTTTTGGGGGCCTTCTGACTTAAAACGTAAATATATTAAATTTTTCATGATTATAATACTTTCCCTTTCTAATAGTTCCGGAAAGTAGTAATGTGTTTTGATTTTGCAAAGAGAGATCAAAGGTTGATCTATTATGAGGACAAAATGAGAAAGTTTGGCTGGGACATTTTGATATATCCACCTTATAGTCCGGACAGTGCTGTTAATAACCATTGAATTAATAATGGTATCAGTAGTAGATATCCAGAGATAGATTTTTCTGCTCAAGGAATCTAATTTTTAGCATACGTAGAAACCAGTTCATTTTAATTATTAGCGGTGCTGATCAGGAGTGGGGGTTTTTGTAGAGTGGCGCTCATCTAACCCCCTTCAATAAAATGAAACTATTTGTCCCTTCAGATGAGACTGCCAGTAAAAAAAATTGAGTTTTTTGGTGCCCCCTTTCAAATCTCGCCCAGGACATCTGCCCTACCGGCCATACCCTAAGTACGTCCCTAAAAGACTGGGAAAACTACCTTTGACAGTTGTTCATAATATACTTGACTTGAACAAACACATCATATTGTGATCTCTATGAGACTTGTAACTTTTGATAACAATAATTAAGCAGAAATTAAAAAAAGACAATGTTTTGGAGTTAGTTTATTACAAAATACATAATACAACCTAGGTACTTATATTTATACAAAACTACATATTTTAAATAGAATGGGAACAATTTTCCCCAAATATTATAATATAATATGTACATTAAACTCGTAAAAATGAGGCACTCGTGGGAGTTGAACCTGGAAGCCTTATTTTTACGAGTGTAAATATCTTAACATCGCGAAATTAAAATATTTTTAATATTAATATTTTCTAATATTTAGGGAAAATTAATCCCATTCTAATGAAAATCATCCTGTAAGTGCGGACAACCCACAAATTCTAACGTATTGGCAAAGTGACGACTTAGAGATGTTAATTTAAATCCCGCCACGGGCGTAAAGCGCAGGAGGACATGGGTTCGACTCCCGCGAGTGACTCATTTTTTTACAAGTTTAGGGCACTAATAATGTCTCGAAAACAAAGGATTATTTTGTTGAAATTTCCTAAAAACTCACAATAACTGAAATTTGGTTACAATAAGCGGATTATTTTTAAATAATTTTGAATAGGGTGTTTTAGTTATGATAACATTATCCCTGATTGCAATATCCGGTGTCCACTGAATATAAATATTTTCTTGGTCATTAGAATTGTTTTAATAACGATTTGCTCTCTCAGTTAATGTTTTGGCCATTACACTTAGGTTATAGGTCTACTTGGAATGCAAATTGTATTTGGTGGCCTCACTCTCTCTCTCTCCGCCCTGTTCTTTTTATTTCAAAAGGGATTGATTGGTTCATTCGTTCGTTCAATGCAAATATATTATGTTCAATCAATATTTGAATAAATTCTTTTTTTTTATTTGTATTTAACCAAAACATTTGAAAGAATTCTTAATTTGTCTTCGGATGAATGAGATGTTAGATGAGTTATAGAGAGATAGGAAATCAAGGTGCCGATTAGAGTGAGTCTGTCTCTAATACCTCGGTTAAAAAAACGAGGTCGCCCTTTAGGGCCCAATGATATGAAATAAGAATACTATCAGTTTTCATTTGATTTTTTACTTTCCTTTACAATCGTCAAAAATCCCATCTGTTACTGTGTGAAACTTAACAACTTTATAGCACTAGGAGTGCCTAAGAAAGTATTAAAATTTGACATGAATCAGTCCGTAGGGGGCGGTGAAAAAGGCCCCCGATATTTATCTCACACCACGATTTTCTCAGTATCCGTTAGGCCAAATCCGTTGAAACTCGGAGATAATAATTAAGATATTTATCTTCAGTCCTGGACCAATTTTCATAACAATCCTTTGAATGGAAGCGGATTTATTCTATAAAAACTAAAAAAAAACTCTAGAACTTCATTTCTTTGACTTTTTGATTTTTGAAAATTTTTTTGTCTTTTTCGACATGTGGCTATTTAAACTACGATTCTATTAATTTATATTAATTGGTAGCCAATATAATTTTAAATTTAATTAATGAAAAGATATTTATCCAACAACATAACCTAAAAATCAACAACTCGATATAATTGGGGAGGAATCATCTTATTTTCCCAAAAAAGGATGGGAAAGTATTGCATCTTCTTGCCTACTTTTTCTTTATACATTAATTATTTTCCAACATTTTTTCTCTCAAGTTGTTCTTTCTACAAAGGAACAAAGTCAGTCTGTCAGTCATTTCTGACCAAAACAATTGGTATATTTTATTCAATTTGTCCTGAAGGCGTAAGGCTGTAAATAGATTTCCTGGGCGTAAAGTCATCATAGTGCCCCCTATCTGTGTGCCATAAAACAACAAAGTAGAACATTAAAGAGTAATGGCAAGCACAGAAGGGGCCAATCTAAGAGAGGAAAGCCCTGAGGTCCCATTGGTTCAATAAAACTCTCCCTCTCTCTCTCTCTTGGTGGCCAATTGCCCCCACACGGAGAGAGAGAGAGAGAGAGAGAGAGAGAGAGTTGTTTGACAGATTGGGTTACCTGTCTCTCTTTCTCTCTCTAATATTTTATTGATTTAATCGGCAGTTGGGAATAATGCAGAAACCGCCCACTCTTTCTCGTTCTGTTTCCTTTCATCTCGTAGTGAAAAGGCAATATTTTAATATAGGAAATGAAAAGGAGATAGAATTTATTTATCCTCTTTAACAAATCAATCTAATACAGTGCTCCACGAAGGGAGCCTAGGAGCAATAATAATAGGAGTAAAAATAAGAACTTTACTGATTGTTTATTTATTAGTGCGACTTTGCAGAGATCCTTAATTAAGTCCATATCTTTATTATTATTAAATTTAAATCTCACATTTATTATTTGATTAAAATTAAATTCTAATTGCCTTTGAATTTGCGGCAATTAAACGATGCAACTTTGACAACAAATGTAGATACCAGAGTTGTATATCATTTTACTCGGAAGATCTAGTTTCTGAATATATAAAAAATATATATATTTTCGTGTCCATTCGTTTGAGAATGAATGTTTTTTTTTTTTTTTTAAGACGATTTGGGCGAAATTGATAAAAATAAAAATATATTTTAAATCTACAATTTTTATGATACAAATAATTTCATCTTCACAAAAAAAATTATTAAATATCAACACCCACAATTCCAAAAAAGAATAATTCCCATATTTCCAAAAATTCAAAAAGTAAGCTGCCCAAGAAAATCCATAATCTCTAAATTTTCTTTTGATTCAACAATGCTTTTCTAAAATGACACATTCTTCTTCAGATTCTCCTGAATGTGACTGATTTGAATGTTTTATCATATTATTTTTATCAATCATTACAAAGTTTGAGTCTGAGACAAAAGATTTTCTACACCAGATGCTGAGAAAATGTGGTGCACGAAAATAAATAATATATATTGTGGAGTGCAGTCTTTTTTACTTCCTTCTGAAGACCGATTCGCTTCAAATTTTAAAACCTTCTTAAGCACTCCAAGAGGAGGCAGTGACTAAGACGGTTAAGCTGCGAATTAGGACTCTAGAATAGGAAAATAGCTCGGGTTCGAGTCCAGCTTGCCACAATTATTTCCAACTCTGCCAGAAGTCTTCCTGGGGGTAGGAAAGTGGGAGATAATCTCACCCCCAGAAACTCAAGTGGTATCACAATGGGCCATTACTTGCCTAAGTGCCTAAGTGAGTCGCTCCAATGGAAAGCGGCAGTCACCTAAATTTAACCTAACCTAAGCATTCCAGAGGCTATAAAGTTGCTAAGTTTCATTCTTTTCCGATGAGTTGTTTCAGAGATATAAGCCAAAATAAAAGCTACACACACACACACACACAGACAATGAATAAATTCGGTTTATATTTAATCAACTTTTGATATACTAATCTGTCTATTGGAAGTTGCTTATAATGAAAAGTTTATTTAGTAAAATATAATCTTAGAAAAGATACTCTAGTGGCTACACTGATTTTTTTTAAATTCTTATCATCAACTAAAGCATCCTAATAATTATGTTATTTTCAAAAGTTATAAAGAAGAACTTTTCTCTCTCTCTCTCTCTCTCTCTCTCTCTTTGATTTAAACTATAAAATAAGAAAAATTTTTTTATTTTTTGATTAAATCATACAGTATATTCGGAGGCAAAGTTTCAATTTGAAACGTTTAATTAACTCTTTTCTTTTATATAAATGGGAAATCAATTCGTAGTAATGAAAAATTTAATTTAGTTTTTTTTTTTGAGTTACCTACGCGGTCTGACTATCACTCCATGTGTGGGTGTGATAATATTATTTTTTTTTGTAGAAAAGTTATTTATAAAAAAAAACTTCGTGTCCATCACATGAATAAAGGAAAACTACGCGATCGGATTTGTTGATCTTTTATAAGTGATTTTTAGGAAAAATCCTTAATTAAGTCCAAAGATGGAGATCCAATAGGCGGATTAATAATATAATATTGAAAATTTTCTAGCTCTCTCAAAAATTTGAAAATTATTAATTTAAACTAATTATGTTTGTGTTTCTTACGCTTTTTTGTTCAATTGAATTGTTTTTGATTGTTTTGTGACATTACTTGGGTCCCAAAGTGAAAATCAAAAAAATAAACTTTCCGATTGATATGGGAGAGGATAAGGAATCTATGTTAAGTATAGCCATTGCTATGAATTTAGAAAATGTGCTTAAAAGGAAGATGGAAGAAAATTCTTTACATGCATCAACAACTAAACAAAAAATGAGATCATCTATTTCTTCTCCTTCTAATGGAATATAAGTATTCCAAATGAAAAGGTGGATAACGCCACTTCAACATCACAAATATCATCCTCTAATCTTACAAATAATCCTTCAGATATACAAATATCATGTTCATACATTTCCATCGAAAGAAAAAGATAAAAACATGATGAAACATTGCGCGCAATAACACGTGACCAGGAGTAAACGACGTACAAGCAATTAATACTCAAAACTCCAATAATAATTATACTCCTTTAAATAAAAAATCTATAGACAATTATTATATAGCTTCAGATAAGGGTCCATACGTTGTTTATATTGAAAATAAAAACAAACCATTCATGCAATGTTATTAGGTAAATTTATTTGAGATTATTTTTTTAACATTTATAAAAACATAATTAGTATAAATAAAATTAATAAATATACCGTAGAATTAAATTAATATTAAACACTTATGAAAATGCTAACAATCTTGTTCATTCTCTCATATGGGAATCAAAAAACTTAGCTTTTATACCAAATTTCTCTATATCTAAACAAGGCGTAGTCAGGATATCTACCTATTACTAAGATATTATATATTATAAAGATTCAGAACAACAAATTCTCAATGCCAAGAGAATTACAAAAAAAGACAAAAATAATCCTCAAAATAGAATTAAAACCTGTAGTTATTCTTACTTTTAGTTTTGTTCTTTCAATCCCTGTCCCTTGGTGCAGAACTAGAGCTCTGGCTTCTCGTACCAAAGGTCAGTGGTTAGCTTCCCGTCCTGAGCGACAAAATTTTATTTATATTATATTGGCAATCAATTAAAATAAATAAATAAGGGCGGAGTCTAAATGGCCTTCGAAGCTGAAAAATTCAAAAAAAAAACTTTTTAATATAATACTTGTAAAATTTTAAAGGTATGACCACGCAGTCAAAGCTAAATAAATAAATAAAAAAAAGTTCAAAGATATAATATTAAATTTATGGTAAATCTCACTTTTATTATTTGATTAAAAATAAATTTGATTTACTTTTAAATTTGCAGCAATTAGCCATGCTCCAAGTGCAGCTTTAATAACTTATTTATAGATGTAAGTGTTGTATATCATTTCAATCAAGAAGAGGTCTAGTTTCAGAATATATATGTTATATAAGAAAAAAAAAAAATTGATCCCATTTCTCCTTAGCGCCATCCCTTATGATGATGTTTACTAAAAATCATTCGGTCATCATTCTCGGTATTCAGATCCATTTTATGTGTGAATTTTCAACACCTTCGAATAATTAAAAAAAATTTCTGCCTACAGACACAAGGATTTAGCACAAAACACAACCGATAGTCTATAAGAATTTGATTGAGGAAGAATTCATTTTTGAAATCATTTCTTTGCCTTCTAAAAAGAGGGAGGGGCTGAAGAAATTTCTCAATTTAATTTGTTTTTTTTTTTTATTTAACCAAAGAGAGAGAGAAGAAACCACAGCAACTTCAAGTGAAGTGAAGATGAATGCTCAAAGTTTCCAAAGACTAAAACTAGCATCATTTATCTCGAGCTGACTGACACTGGCCAAGTTTTTATTTATTTTAACTATGTAGGGTATCTAATTCATCAAGGAAAAATTTTATTTTTGACCCTAGCATGGCCGTGATTTTCACTTGATGGTGCCACATTATTTACACTTATCAATTATTTTTGAGCAGTAATTTTATCTTTTAACTAGGCATCGGTGGTTTATCTTTTAACTAGGCAGGGCAGAGGTCGCTTAAAGCGGAAATTCTCTCTATTTCAAAGACCGCTCATTTTTTTTTTTTTTTTTTTTAGAAAAAGTGTATATAATTAAAATTACTTAAAATTTAATTTGAAATAACATTTAAAATGTTCTCAAAGTATATAAATAAGGAAAATATAGACCAAAAACTAAAAAGCTGCAAAAGTAAAGTACCCTTCTGGAGCTTTACATTATAAAATCAAAATATACATGTTATTTATTTATTTAAATTATGCTTTTGATATATGAAATTTTAAAAAAATCGTTTGAGCGCTTTTTGAGTAAATTCTAAAAAAGCGAAAAATGATTAAATTGTCACTTCCTGTTGGCAAATTTTGGCTAAAATTTTCTCTCACATGCTCATGTTAATCTAATTTATGTTTCACACACGCACATTCACACACACACACACACACGTTTTCAGTTTTAATTAATAAAAATGGGTATAATAAATAAAAAAAATCCCATAAAATCTTTTATTTTGAATTAATTAATTTATAATGAAGTCACTTGTTTCGCCATCAAATAAATATAGAGAGATAACAAATAAATAAATACATTTATTTACCACATACTTAGAGGCTGTTAAATCATATTTGTTCATATTTTTATAATAATACATGATTTTTCACATATTTGTTCTTTGTTATTGAAAATACAAACTGACTTTTGCGCCATGCTGTAAAAGAATTTTTTTATTTATTAAGGGGGACTACAAAATTGTATTAAAATACAAATATAATAAATACATATAAACAATAAGAAAATTTAAATATACGATTGTATAAATAATAGAGAGTAAATGAAATTATAAAGGAAGCTGAAAATAAGGTTTCTTAACCATCTTAAGTGCAAAATACTTCTTCAGGGGGTATGAGAAATGTTTATAATCAAGATCAATTTGTAATTATTGTAATTCAAACGCAAGATTTTAATCAATTGTTAACAACTACAAAATAATATAAGTAAAATTTAAATTATAATTTTAATACTTGTCAAAAAAACGCCCTAAATTGAAAGTTTGAATTAAGATGGTGATGACGAAAAGCACCTTTGGACTATATTTTAAATCTCTTCAAGTTAAGAACTTGGCAACATTGATTGATTTTTTCCCTCATTCTGTTTCAGTAGTTCAATAAGTCGCTAATTCTGAATTTCACATTAAAATGATAATGCCGCACATTTATCTCTTTTACTTCAGAGACGAACAAAATTCTTTGGTTTTTGTTTTTTAGACAAGTGAAAACAATTTTTTTTTACAAATAGCAGCCGATTAAAATACAATTTCCAACATCTTTATTTTTTTCACAC
>JAAAKE020140003.1:0-13533 GCA_010014785.2 Anisolabis maritima
TATAAATTACAATTTGAAAATAAATATATTCCAATTAATTTTCCTTAAAAAAATTTACCGTTTCCTTTTTAAATAATATTCTTATACAAAGAGGAGCGTCCATTAAACAAGTCCCAAAAGCGTATATATACATATCTAAAAACCATTAATAAGATAAACTTTTCTTTAATATATGAAAATAATAAAAAATTTCTCTATTAAATTTAAAAATTATTAAAAATTAAATAACAAATCTTTAATTAAATACTAGTTTTTAATATACATATTGTCCAACATGGCGTCTTCATAACAAGTTTAAATCGTATTAATTTTATAAATTAATTAATAATATTAAAATCACACAATAAAAGGTGAAAATTTAAAGAAATTTAAATTTTCAAATATATTTTTATTTAAATACAAGCATGCAATGGGAAATAAAATATATTTTCCATATTCTACAAACATAATTGAATGCGGAATTTTGGAATATATTATGAAATTTTCAAAAAATCGTTATTTTGAGATATTTTTATTAATTATTTTCTTGTTAAAAATTAAAAATACCTAAGATTGTGAATTTATATATTATATAAATATATACATAATATATAAAATATATTAAAAGAGGAAATCAAATATTCACAGTTAATTTCGGTATTTTGATTTATTAATTAATTAAAAGTAGATGGAAATTAATTTTTTCAAGAGAAATAATATAAGAAATAAGTGAGGAGTGTTTAGGTACAAACAAGCTGGATGTTAAATGTGGGTTCGTTTGATTTTAGTAAAAAATTAACATGTTGATTGAATAAATACTCACTTTACTTGGGCTCCTGCCACGTTTCTCCAATTCTATCCTCTTCTCCATGGTCTCGTTGTGATTTTCTTAAACACTTCAATATACAGATTTCAATGTAAGATGATGATAAGTTACTTAGTGGAAGGCTAAAGAGCGAATGCTGACCGTAAAGGGGTCTACACAATAACACGGGGCGCGCAAGGCGGGAAATGAAACATATGCACACATGGGATGTGAGTGCGATGCGAACTACTTTCCAAAGGACCTGATGCTTTTCTTTAATTACTTATTATAAAAATTAACTATCCTCACCTTACTAGAAATCATTTAAATACTCAATTAAAATTATATATAATAAAAATAAACATTAATTTACTTTTTTTAAATTTTACAAATAGTTTTTTGACGGATACAATCATATGGCGGGAACAACTAATAAATAATAAAATCTTTTAAATTTTTTTTTTAATTAAAAAATAAAGAAAAAACAAATAAAAATTTAAATATATAATTATTTATGACCACGCAGTCAAACCTAAATAAATTAAAAAAAAAAAAATTATTTAAATCAAATTAACAAATTTTTATTGGAAAATCTTTTTCTTTTTTTTAAACAATATTTATTCCCCGGCCCTTTGGAGTAGAGATAAAGCACTTGTTTTATAATCCGAGCTTTTATTTTTTTTCGGCATATGAGGCCATATAGAATTTAAACAAACAATTAGATTATATGCGATACTTATTATCCAGGCATATTTATTTATACTAATCTGAGGGGTTTTTTTTTATATTAAGGCCATAACCCACAAGGTATAGACAACCAGAATATAAAATATATAACACGTATACAAAAATTTTATAAAAGTACAGTATACAAATTGTAATAGTAATAGTATTATTAATAATATTAATTATTATTAATTAAATAAATATGGCTAAATTGGTTCGGATCCTAGGTAGACCTTTGAAAATTTATTTAAATCAATTGGATACCAATTGATGAAAAATAAGTTTCGTAACTAAAATATTTGTAGTCTATATGACCTACCTCAGATGCTGAAGAGTTAAAAAAATGAATGTTATCTTAAAATTTATACAAAATTTATTGTTGATATGTATAATTCCTTCTTGAGGAGAAATAAATTAATTTAAATAGATATTTCATTTCGTTAATTTTTTCTTAATACAACAAAAAATATTATTATTTAAGTCATGTTGGACTGACCGCATTTATAACTCTCAATATTAACTTTATTTCTGGGCTGATATATTTTATTTTTTAATTCTATTCCCTGATAATAGAATATATGTTAATGGAAATATTTGTTATACTTTATTTCGTTTTATCAAGATGGAGATATTCCTTTTTAAAAAACTACTTCTTCTGGTCAAGTTCAATGAAATAGCTTTCGTTTAAATTAATTTAATTTAAAATGTTTATTGATTTCTCATTCATTATTTGATAAAATGATAAAAGAAAACTGTTATCTAAGGGCAAGACGTGAGAAAATGCAAAAAATGCCAATTAAATTTTGACTTTTTTTTAAATTTTAATCATAATTTTGCCATGATAAACAAAATTACAAACCATGAGTCCTAAACATTCCAACAAATTTTTTTTGCCTTTTAGAAAAAAATATTTGTCATAAATGTGACTTGCCCCCTACTATTAAATTACTCCAGTAATTTAATTTTTTTTTTATAAATTTACCCGAATTCAATTATTTACAAAGAATTTTAAAAATGTCAGAAATTTTCCCTTCTTCCCTTTTCACGAATTTTTTTATAATATATTTTTTTCTCTTAAAGATCTCAAAAGTCCTCAAATTCATTTTATTAATTTATAATATTTATATTCATTACTTTCACTAACATTATTCCTTTGTGCCTGCCTCATCGGTTGAGAAATGTTCATTAATTATTATGAATAATTTTCGTCTTTTTATATACTTTTATTTAAATTATTAAAAAAATTCAATTTAGGGTTTTGAAGAAAAATAATGAACTGTTTGTATCCATCTTAATATTCAATTATTACAAAATGAAAGTAATCAAGGAGAATAACCAGGTTGATTTTCTCTTCCTAAAATTATTGCAAATATTTCAGGTCTGAAATGTGGTTCATTCTCATGGCCGAGAGCCGAAACATTTGCTATTAATAGAGGTCCTGTTGAGATAAAATAAAGCTGGTTATTTTCTTTCACCCAGTTAACATTATGATCACGTAAATTTTTAAGGTTAATCTTTCTTCTTAATGATAAGTTATTATTTTTAGTCTTTTTTTTATTATTAGTAATTGATAACATTATCAATAGTTTTTAACTTTATATAAATGGGAAAGTCAGTTGAAAAAAATCAAGATATTTCTCTAAAAATCGATTATAAATTAAATAAAATGATTAATAGGAAATTCTAAAAATATAATATAGTGAAATGTTAAAATCATAGATAGGTTGTGACTGTTTTACCCTTTCCCCAACATGCTCCACCTAAACCCCACCTACACCCTCCGTGCTTTCTGTTGTGGCGTACAAAAGAGATGAGAGACTGGGTCGATATAAAGCTCGTATGTATTGATTCGGCTTTATAAGGTATATAGATATATATATTTCAACTGTCCTGAAAAAATCAAACAAAAGTAATGGTTTATTTTAAAAACAATCTTAATTATATAAAAAATTAAATTATATTTAAATGGTTTTTTGGAGTATTTGTTGATTATTAGTATGAAAATATACTCTATTTTTCCTAAATTTAATCTCGAATCTAGATATATTTTTTAGTTTTATATAATAATATAATTAAATCAATAATCAAATAAGAAAAAAAATGTTTAAAACTCTAAAAAATAGATTAGATATTTAATACATTAAAAACTTGGTCACTCACTATTCCTATAAAACATTTAAAATATACTAAGTATTCATTAAGAAAAAGAAAAAGTATTGGTTAAATATAATCTTTAATTATAAATTCCTATGCCAGAAAACATTATCTAGACATTCGGAAAAATGTTTAATGGTATAGAATTCTTAAAGATATAAAATTTTTTTTAATAATATTAATAATAATTTATATAAAAATAAATAAGACAAAGTCAAAAAGTAGTGAAGAAAATACAAATATCATATATTACTTAAAATTAAAAAAAAAAATTAAATAAATGAAATTATTCTACAATAAGTAAAGAAGAGTTCATATTTACCTCCTTTTTAGTGCCCTTAGCACGTAGTGAGCCGACTCCTAATTCATCCATTGGATTAGTATTTTAAATTCAATTAACAAACTTTTTTCAGTTTGTGTAAAGTTACTTGCAAAATGAATCCTCAATTTTTAATATTCCTTCTTTTATTTTGACTTTGGAATTAAGATTTTCTTAATAATCCAAAGTTAGATGAGTATTGATTGATTTATTTTTTTATAATTAATTTAAATCTATAAAAAAAAAGTAAGTGATTAAAAAATCAAGTTGAATTTTGGATTATTTAAAATATAAAAAAAAAATACTTAATAAATGTTAAATGATTGAGAGCTCTCAATTACTTGGAAGCATAAAGTACATAAAGGAAATATGTAAAGTGGGTTTAAGTATAAATAGACCAGTAATCTTTAAACTTTTTTTAATAAAATAAATTATATATATATATATTATATTAATAATAAGAATAATTAAGAAATAATTTTTTTAATCATATTTCATAATGAGCACATATATAAATATTTATAAAAAAATAAATATTTATTAAATGAAATATTTTGCCGGGCATGTTTTATTTTATTAAGGAGTCGGAAGAAGTGGAAAATCAGCATTTTCTTTGAATACCTTCACACTTTTATTAGGCAAATACTTAGCCTAATAAAAGGGGTAATGAAAGAAAACACTGATTCCCCTCCGAGTTCTTAACAAAATTAACTTAAATTAATTTCCAACATTAAATATTTTTCAAATAATTAAATTTTTTAATTTTTAAAGTATGAAATATATGTAGAAAATGCGTTTGTTTGTTTGTTTTATTAAAACCCCGTTCATACGAACATTCAAAGCGAAGCTAAGTCAGTGCCATATTGACTTTTTAATGGAGCAATGTACACACAGCAAGTAGTCAAAGAGAGACAAAAAGCTACTGCATATGTAATGTTCTATAGAGCCAATGTGCCTCAGACTTGAGTCGCTTTGTATTGTCCTGTTTATCAGGTCTATATATTCAATAGAAGAGTTGTGGGTTTATTTAAGTAATTAATATGACTGGTAGAGTGCAGCCAGGGATTCACACAAATTCCAGAGAACTTTTTATTTATTCACTATCAACTTTGAGGAATGATTTCATAATTATAATAATTATATAAATCAATCAATAAATATATATATATATATAAATACATGTATAATTTGATCTTATTATTAATTAAAACAAACTTCTAGAGTTCTTCTTGCTTTGGTTGACAATAAACTATTGCTATAGAAGCATCGTTCTTATTAATATGATAAGAGCAAATGACACATACATACATATTCTTATTCATATGAAATCATTCCTTAATGGACAGAAGATAGTGAACAGAGTTTAGCCAAAAAATCTCAAATCTGGATGAATCCCTCCTTGCTTCATCTTCACAATTCATGATTAATTTGTTAATATTGTCTTAATAAATATAATTTTTAAATATTTATCTTTTAATTGTTTTCTTGTAGTCATTTTCTTCATTTGTTTATAAAGTTATTCAAATATATGAGGTTTCGTATATTTTGTAAATTATTTATAATTTATAGTATTTTAAATATTGGCTTAAGATATTAAGTCATTTTGTTCAAAAGAAGCATTTGTTTTTATTAAGTGTTGTCTTAAAAATTGTAACCGTGTTTCTAGATTTTTTGAATATTCATCTTCTTCATTGATTTCTTGATTTATATTAATCTTCTCCAATTTATTCTGGAGCTCTTCAAAAAGAGAACGCATTAATGACATTTGGTATGTAAGAAGTTTCGTAGAATCTTTATATTTTTTGGCAATCTTTTTAGTAGATTGTGAATTTTTACGTTCTTTATCAAGCTCGAAGATCAATTCTTGGTGTCGACTTTTAAGTTCAGTTAGCTTAAAAAAGAGAATTGAATAATTATAAAAAATTAATATAATGAGTTGTGTCTGGGGTAAGATATGAAATAGTTCCTAAAGGAACTAATGGTGAATAGGTTCTATTAAAAAAATTCTTTTTCAGTAGGGTTTTTATTTATTCCTTCTTCCATTTAGTAAGGTAGGGGGCGAGGGAGCCCAAAAAACCAACATTAAAAAAGTCGGGTGCGAATAAAAGGTTGAGAATCCCGTGAATCTAAAAAAAAATGTTTCTTTTTCGGGATCCCAACCAATTTTAGCTATTTATTTTCTCTGGATATTTTTTTTCTTTATGACCTCAGATTGGGAGAAAATATTTTTTAAAATTTAAATTAATTTTGTATTTATTTTTTCTTTTCTTAGGCCCGTGTCCAGCCGATTTCATTTGGTTATCGGTCCGCCCGTAACAGTACTTTTTGGTCTCACTATCCATCCATACCACCCTAGTTTTTTAAGGCTTTCAAAACACGCCAGCGGGCGGGCCTAGCCCGTACAAGCTTTCGGGCTTTCCCACGTTCGCGTAAAGCTCTAATTCCTATTATCTCTCTAAAAAGGTTAAGATTAAAAATAAAGAAGACAAAAAAGGAAATTACTCCCTATTCCCAAAGAATAATCTCTTAAAAAAAAAGGTAAAAAAAATAATATCAGATAAAGAAGTTGCATATCAGGGAACAGATAATGCATACTTTAGTTGTTTTTACTGATCATAGCCCCTGTTCAAAATTTATGAACTCCTTCTCCATATACAATAATATATATTATATTTACCTGATGTGATTTACTTTTAATAAAATCAACAAGTTTGTCTCTTTGAGCGGTAACTTCTCTTAAATCAAGCAAATGTTTTGTGGTTTGCTCTTCATATTTTTCCAATTTATTTCTAGTTATAATTAATTCACGTTGAAATTGTTTCATGTGATTTTGTTGTTGTAGTTGGTTAAAAGGTATCATAGGAGAAGTGGCGATATCAGAGAATATAGGTTCTATGTTTTTTTGAAATGAGTTTGATCCTTGAATAGGAGATAGAGCTATCTCGGAAGTCAGAGGTTTTTGACTTAAAATCTCTAATTCTTTAAATTTTTTAATCTAAAAAATTTATTATATATTATAATATATATATATATATATATATATATATATAAAATGTATTTAACCTACAGTATATTTTAATTTTTCTTCTAAATCTCTCTTCTCAGATTCGATTTTTACTGTCTTATTTTTGTAATGAGAGATAATATTTTTAAATTCTTTAAATTTTTCATTCATTTCTTTTTCCAGAGCCTTCTTGGATTCAATTACATCTGAAAAAATTAGGATATAAATTAATAATTAGTAACAACTTAAATATATAATCTAGAAGGTTGCCTTGATTTAGGATTTATATCCTTCTTATAATTCTTTAAAGTATATATTTTTGTTTTTAGAAAAATATAACATTTTTAATTAGTACTTTAGAAGTATAAGCGTCAAAATTATCCAATAAAACTTGAAATTATAATATTAAATTAATGAGATATTAAAAAATGAAATTTATTTATAACACAATTTTTCAAAGAATTTGGGATTTCTTTTTGATATATTGTATGTCTTTTAAATTTAATTTTTTTTAAATAATGAAAATTAATAGTGGATGTGAATATAAGATGAAATACCTTGATCGATTTCTTTTCGTTGTCTATTTGCAAGAGCTGCTTCTGCCAGACGTTGATTCGCTTCCTCGAGAGCAGTTCTTGCCGCCTCTAACTCAGTAGTCAGCATCTGGGATGTCTCTTGTTCTCCACGCAATTGAGTGATCAGCTCATGAACCCTATCCTGAACAGTGACCAGTTGACCATTTAACGAGGTTGTCGTCGTGTCGCCCACCACCATCTGTTCAAGACATGCACCCCAAAAGATCACCAAACTTAGCCCAGAAACCATTAATATTAACTCATACTAACTAGCAAAATAAAAATTATTGTTATTGAAAATAGAAAGATAAATATATTAAACTAGAAGAATGAGGCTGAGCTTCACTTCAGAGTTTTTCGGTGGAAACCTAAGACTGGACGAAATTTGAATTGGAAAAATGCATTTTCAATAAGTTTTTTTTAAAGATTCTAAAAATTTTAGGTATTTGCCAAAACAATAAATGATGAATAAATGAAATCTAGAAAATGCAGATGGGTAGTGGTTTCCTGGAAGGGATACCCAACCGCTCATCCCCCCCTCCAAAAAAAAACCTAATAAGTAAAATTTGCAAAAAAAAAAATTAAACCAATGCAAAAAAGAAAAAGAAATTCTGATCACTATATTGAAAAATTCTGGCAACGATATGTAATTTTGCATTCTGAATATTATGAATAAGATAAGGTTATTAGTAAATAAAAAATATCTAAAATTATTAATAGAAGAATAGACAAGCAAGTTTGAAGCAAGGTGAAAGAGGGTAGACATCTAGAAAAAGAGATATGTGAAATAATAATAATCTAATTGACCTAACTAATCGTGATCTGGAAGCTCTACTTGACGACTATTTTAAATAAACCCTTATTAGCTAGCTTATTAGTATTCTTTAAATTATTTTTTCTTTTCATGAAATGTCTTTATTCACTTATAAATTTAATGGCCCATTTCATTTTTAAGTAAAATAAAATAAAAGCTTACCGCTTGATTAGAACAGCTTGCTAGTTTAAGAGCAATATCATTCAAACGAACACGCAAATCTCCAATAGTTTCCTGTTCGGTCTTAAGTTGAACCACTAAAGTTTCCTTAGTTCTACATAAATCCACATAGAGTTTCTTTACTTGTTCATTTTCCTTCAAAGCTTCTTCTAATTGGACACTAATTTTTTTCAAATATTTTTAATGAAAATTAAATTAATAATAGATTATTTAAGATGAAAAAATACCTGAGATCTATTATTTGTTTATGAAGTTGTGTATCACGTTCACTTTTTAGTTTTGTCAGAGTTCTTTCATGAAATTGCATATATTCAGAGTTATATTCATCAATTATTTTGGTTTTTGATAGTTCCATTTGTTGCTTAAGTAAATCTAATTCATTATTTAAGTTTCTGTTGCTTTCTTCAAGCTCAGAAATATGCCTAAAAATAAAAAATATAGATATATAATTCAATTCAATAAGAGATTAATTTATAAAAAAAGAAGGTTAAAAAACAAAGCTACACAATTAATTAAAATTATATAAAAAAATTTGAAATTACTTTAGAGCATCAGAAAGTTTATTCGTAGTTTCTGCATCGTCTGACATGACACATTGAATGCTATTATCAATTTTTTTTATTTCTTGTTCTTGATTTATTTTATTGATATTATTATTAAAATGGGCCTCATCCTGAAAAAAATAATGAATTATTTAAGATTAAAGAAGAAATTCCCCATGGCACCAATGGACTGATATTTTAAAATCAAAACAGAAAGAAATCTCGAATTTTTTTACCGTAAGACTATATAACATGTTATTTTATATTACATATAAAATATATTATATATATATAATAGGTAAGAGAAGATAAAACAGTATTAAAATTAGTCCATATTTAATTAATTAAAAATTTCAATTAAAAAAAAATATAAATTTTATAAAGATTTAGTTTATTTGAAATTTGAGATTGTTTTAAATTTCATGTGAAATATTATCCATACTTCTTTCTATTTTCTGTTTTTAATATTTGATCAGTTTGTGACAATGATGTCAGAAGCTTAAATATTAAGTTTTGTAAAAATTGATTTGTTGATCAATTCCATGAAGGCCTTTTTTTTCGCTGGCCAAAAATATCAGAGTTTACAACTACAAGTAGTTCCCCATAGCTCTAAACTCAGATTAAAGAGACATAAAAATTAAATATTAATTTAATGGATTAATTTTATTTAACATTCATTTATAAATTATTTATATTTGTTACCTTTAATTGAATAATTTGTTTGAGATATTTTTCCTCCTGTTCTTTCAATGTCTCTATTTGATAATTTTTAGTTTCTAGTAATTTATTTAATCTTTGGATTTCATCTCGTTTTAGCTTTTGACCTATAAAATTAGAAAAAAATGTCAATGCAATTTAGGTATCTCTAAGAAAATATAGAATATAAATCAATTAATAATTAGAAAGAAAAATAAAGGATATTAAAAGATGAGACGAAACCATAAATTCAACGAATTCGAATCCTAAAAAGCCTCAAATTTTTCTAATCACTTGAAAACTTGTTTGTTTGAACTTTTTTATCATTTTTTTTCTTGTAAATTTTTATCCTCTTGAGATTTTAGACATTGTTATTTTTTATTTTGATAATTTATATTGGTTTTGTACTTGGAAAAGAGATATTCAAATTTGAAAAAAATTCGAGAAATCCTCAAATATTTTTCAAAATGAAGGGATTCGAGAAATATACATTTTCTACAATTCGTCCCATCCCTATTTTTATTTAGAGAGAACAACGTAGCAATATTATTTTTCAAATCTATTAAATTACAAAGATAATTGCCTGATAATAAATGTTGAATTTCTTGTTTAAGGTGAATATAATCATCCTTGGAGGGATTTGTAGTTGCATTGCCACCTTCATTAAATAGACCGAGTTGAATAACAGAATCTGTATTCATATCAGGATTTAAAACTCCCAATTGTGCTGCTCGTTCGTAATTGTGAAGTTCTTCACGCGTTGCCTCAAGTTCAGTCTAAAAAATATTATATGATAATAAACTCATGTGGCAATTACAAAACCTACCGGGTGGGTACTTGTAGAGTGAATTTTCCTATTTCATAATCATGAAAAAAATTAAGTAATTTAATAGTCTTCTTACCGCAATCTGGCCAAGCTTTTCCGAAAAACGATCACGTTCAGTTTGGGCTTCATTTAACTGCATTTTTAATTTCATATTTTCTTGACCGAGATTTGAGGACATTAATTGTGTACATTGCCGTTGACTTATTTCAAGATTACGTACTAATTGATTAGTTGTCTCTGCTTTTTCAATCAGTAAAGCTTCTTGACTCCTGCTCAATTCTGCTATTCGCTTCGTTAAATTTTCACATTCATGATCCTAAAAAAATAATAAAAAGTGGATCTAATATTCCTGAATTTACCAATATATGTATATCTTATACTTTGGATGCCAGTTTTGATTTTAAGATTTCAAGTTCTTTTTCAGCGGATTTTATTTGTTTTTCATAACGTTCTTGTAAAGATTTTATATATGAATCCATATGTTTTTCCGGAATCCGATCTTTTTGAAATAAAATTATTCTTTGTTGTAGATCTGAATGTGAGAGTCGCATAGTATCAAGATCAGATGTAAGCTGAAATTATAAAATAATCATATCTATTCTTTGTTCTCTCTATATATTACAGTGAAAAGGGAAACATTGAGAATGTTGAAAAATAGCTACTTTTCTTGTACATAGGGTGGTTTTAGGTAAGATGCAAATTAAAAAAAGTCCTACCTGTTTATTTTCTTGTTCAAGATTATTTATTTGCAATTTACATTTTTCTATATCATGTTTCAATTGTTCAATTTTAAGATCTTTTGACACTATAAAAAAAAGAAGTTAATACTAAAACATTTCCTTTAAAGATACTATTTTTTTTAGAAATAAAAAAAAATTATTTGATTCATAGATTTAAAAATTTTTGATATTTCAAAATTACAGATCAAATAATTTAGTGGAGCTTTAATGACACTAGCTACTAGCTATGGTCATAATACCTTCTGTAAATGATTTGTAAAAATTTCCAAATATCATTCTTTAAAAAATATCTCTAATTTTAGAACATTATTGTTCATTTCTTCAGGAATGATGTGTAAATATTCTAAGAGGCCTAAGATTAATCTTATGCTAAAAGGTGAATGAGAAACCATCTCTGAGAAAGGAAGATACGCTTTCATTGATGGCTTCTCGTTCAAATGAGAGGCGTTAGATCACTTTAAATATATATATAATAAATTTACAGTGGCCACAATAATCTCAAATAAATCCAAATTTAAGATCTCTTAGATCATTCATCAACCCCTTATTTCCGTATGGTATAAGAAATGCCTTTTCAATTGATAATTACCAAGATTTTTTTGAGTTTCCTCTTTAGAATGTTTTAATCGTTCAAGTTCCGATTCCATAAGAGCATATTTTCTAAGTGTATTTTCTTTCTCTTTAGCATGGTCTTCTTCTTGAGCTTGAAGCTGTTCGGATAAACGTTGGACTTCTCTCATACGAACTTGTAAAAGTACTTCAAGTTGTTCTTTACTATTCAAATCTTGAAAAAAAGGTGAAAAATTTTGATAGAAGAGAAAATTGGTTTTTAATGATTTATTTGATTTAGATCAATGAATGGCAAAATTTTTTTTTTAAGAAAATTCCGAAGGGGAAGGACAATACTTCTTACAATTGAGCTTCGAGAAGAGAATAAATATAAAATGAATTTGTTTTTTATATTTTGTAAATAATTAACAATAAAAAAAAGCTTAATGCAAATAGGTATATTTAGGAGGATAAAGCACTTTAATATAGTCTTTCGCATATCCAACTAATTGCTTGATTGATAATTAAACAAATCTTTTTTGTTACAAAATGTGACTAATTTATTTAGAAATTTTAATTAAATAATTTTTTCTAACTATTTTTATTGAAAAAATAATTAGTAGTTTTCAAAGATATTTAATCAAAATAATTTATGTACGATATTTTTGCACTACGAGACCGAACTATGGCCGAAGATCTGAACGTTAAAATTTCGGTTTTTACGGAGCAAAAATAGGATTATAGAAAATATATCAGATAAAATATTACAAAAAGTATATTTTACTAACCAGTTTTTCGATAAATTTCATTATCGTCATTATTAAATTCTCCACAATTTTGCTTCTTATAGCAATGATTTATATGAGCAGATATTGCAGGATTATCATTTTCATTTATGGACGTTATAAAGTTAGATGAATTTGGTAAACAATCACCAGCTCCAAGAAGATGAGAATTGCCACTAATGAAAAAGTGGTTATTATCATAACTGAAAATGAAAAATTCCATAAACAAAATATACTTTCATTGGGAGAAGTCCAAGTGGGCAGTGATATTGCAACGTTGCACAATAATCTTAAAAATTTCAGTTATATATATATATATATATATATATACTATTCCCTTCAAAAATAATTGGACAAACTGTTTGTTTCGTCTTAATGAATAATTAGGAGAGCTACATGAAATTTCATAAAGTTTTACCTATTATTATTAAATTTAGTATATGTATATAGATATATAACGGGAAAAGGCAAAGAAAAAAGTGATGAAAATGTATAGCACGTCTTTCTTATTTCTTTGCCTTTTCCCAGTATTTAGAGGTTGTCATAAGAAATATAAAGACTTAGAATAGAGATGAAGTTAAATAAATTTTATGGGTCTGGTTGGACATTATTTACTTTCCCGTGTTTAGTATAACCATATTGCAAATTTAAATACTGTCATTAAATCATATTCCTTCAATATGAGAAAAAAATGTTCGTAGACTTGCTCTATAACTCAAAAATCCTTGACCTGTCGCCGTATATTGTAAAGCAAGGAAGAATAGATCTAAAGATGATGATCTCCAAAAGTCAGTCAAAAGACAAAATTCCCCAAATGATAGAAAAAGTTATCATTATAC
>JAAAKE020140014.1:0-32674 GCA_010014785.2 Anisolabis maritima
CCCCCTCCCTCAACCATTTATTGTAATTGAAAATCTTTTTTTTTACTAAAATATAAATAATTTAATTAATTAATTATTATAGTCGTGTTATAGAACGATAAAGAACGAAAACATGCCACTTTAAGAAAGCTTGGCTGAATTTCAATGAGGATTTTTGACTCACCCATATTCGCTATACCTAGCAACTTGCGACTACCATTGATTCTGGTTGCTTCAAAATATTTAAAATGGGCAAAGATATTTAACAAATAAAAATTATATAATAATTTTATAATAAGAATAATATAAAAAGATTAAAAATACTACTATACAAATCAAATATTCTTTTAGGGAAAAATTGACCTTATTTTGCCAATTGTCAACTGGAGACGGCCTGGGGAGGGGGGGGGACTTACCACTCAGCTACGCCTTTGCGTCCACAACGCCAATTAAAATTTCTCATTGCGCACACGCTTTCAAAAAGGTTGGCTAACCCTGCTTTAAAAAATTCAATAGTACTGAACCTCCCTTCAGAAAAAAAATTCCGGCTATATCACTGTTAATATGTAGTAAAATAAAATGAGGATCATATTCTAATTGAAAATTTTCATCGATTTATATTTCATTAATTTAAATCTGGAGTTATCAAAGTATTAGAAGCGAAATTGTCCCCCCTATCTCTAAAAAGGTGAATTTGGCCTTAGAAAAAATTTTAACTCTACAATGTTTATAGTCTGAATTTCTTCTAGGTATATACTTTGAGAACCCTTGATTTAAATTAATTTAAATTTTATTTATTCATATCGATTTTAATTTCAGATATTTAGTTTGAAAAGTAAGTAAACAAAAGATTTAATCACTAAAATAAATGTTGATTATCAACTATTATAGTTTAAATTATAATTCCAAATACAAAATTAAAAGGCCGATTTTGACGGAATGACCTATATTAACCACTTTTTAATAAAAAATGTAAATTACTGAAGCGAAAAGGTAGATATAAAAAAAAGTAGTTTTTTTTTTTGTTGTCTGTCTATAGCAAGGGTGCATCCATAAATAACGTCACCATGATTTTTTTGCCTTTTTTTTGGTCTGACCAGCCCTCGTCCTTTTTGTCACGCAAGCGTCCGTCCCAAATGAATATCCGCTTTGACATTTCCTTCATTTGAATTATTTACGGTTAGATTTGTTATAAAAATTTTGATTGAATAACAATTAATAAATTTCATTAAAAAAAAAAAAAAATAAAGAGATATGAATAAATTTCTTTTCTCATCAAATTTTACTCTGTTTAGGTAATAAATAGATCGCTGAAATGATAAAAATCTTAATTAATTGTTCTTTTTAATGGCTTTTGGTAAGTACTTCCCCCCTATAAAAAAAGGCTCCATAAAACAAAAGTATTAATAAATTTTAAAAAGTCCTAGAACTCTTTATCATTGTTTAATAGTTGCAAAAATTTTAGAAATAAATTATATTTTTTAGATGAATCATTTCTATTTATTTTTTCCCTTTTTGATATATTAGACTTCTTTTTTTTTTAGATAAAGGAATTAATAAAAATTTTAAATAAAATTGTTTAGGGAGAAAATTTCAAGATATAATACAAGAACGAGAAAAAGTTCAAAGATCATCACTTTAAATTTTTTTTATCTTTTATCTCACTTGTTTTGTCTGTCTGAACATCATTTTCATAACACTTCCCGATGAGTTAAAGATTTAAAGATTTGCATTTAGGCTCCTATGACAAGACAATGTAGTAAAAAATAGTTTCAAAAAAAATTATTAGAAAAAGAAAAAAACGAACGATTTTAGTGGTCAGCGCGATAAGCTCTCTCTCTATTGGCTTTGTGGCATTTTTTGTGTTGTGAAAAACAATTAAATAAAATATTTAAAAATTTATATTTATAATAAAAAATCACCAAAAGAAGAAAAATTATTTTTTTCATAAAATTTTTGAATAAAATAAAATTTTCAATGAGCCTCCCATGCTTTTATTTTGTTTCGCCAAATATATTCAGTAATTTTATAAAAAATTATTTTCTTTTTGGTGCAATTTTAAATAAAAGTTTTTTTTTTTAATATTTTTTTATTGATATTTCTTCGAATATAGAATACAACCTAGAAGCTTAATTGTGGATGATGAATAGCCTGAGTAGTCAATGACGGACCCTCTGGATGTAATGCTATCTACATATGGTAATAATTGGAAGAAGACGTTGAGGTTAAGGTCGAGGTGTCGAATGTTTAAGCTCTGGTATTCAGAAAGACCTTTGCTCTTTGGTCAGTTGGGGGGAGAGAGAAGACATCTGCAAGAGCATCCCTCCTGGTCATTAATCTTGCCAAAGACAAAAATTAATTAAGGGTACATTAGTCTCATCTTCTAATTAAAAAATATTAAGTATGAATCCTTAAAAAAGATTCCATACTTTCTTTCTTGTGTTCACAAACACCCAAAGAATTATTTTCTATTCTTTCTCATAATCCACTGAACAGAAGAAAAAGATCGAGTACAAATAGAAATGTGCAGTTCATGTTGAGAGCTTAAATAACGATAGATGAACAAGAAGGTTAACAGAGACCATAGAAATGGAAACGCCCACTTGGAAGCTATGCCCCGGGGAAATGAAAATCAAATAGAACATTGGAGTTAACTAGAGAACAAAGTGCGATGAATAGAGCGCAATATAAAAGTGACTTTGTTGGGGTCCTACTTTTGCCTCCTAGACAGGAACTAGAATAACTAAGAAATTAAGCGAAAGGAAATTTTATATAAAAATTTACATTTAAAACTTGTTAATTTTCAATCCGAAATTTTTTTCTTTCGTCTAAGAAAGTTATATAAGACTTATCTATCTACTATCCCCCTCAAAAATAATTAAACAACCAGTTTCTTTTGTTTCGTCTTAATGGATAATTAAGAGATCTACATGAAATTCAAAATCATCAAATTTCATAATGTTTTACCTATTATTAAATTTATTAAATTCGGATTTCATGTAGATCTCTTAATTATCCATTAAGACGAAACAAAAGAAACTGGTTGTTCAATTACTTTTGAGGAGGATAGTATATACTGTATAAAAGAAGAGTGTCCGTCTGTCGTGCTTTGTTTGAATAAATTCCCGAATTTCGAAATGAAATGACATTAATTAGTGAGAGTCCAAGAAAAAAAGATGGTTTCGCAAATACTCATTTGGGGTCCCCAAAATATTTTTGAAAATCTAATATTGGGAATTAATAATTGAATGGAAACCTCTTTTTATGAAAAATCAAAGCTTATTAAATGGTAATAATAAAATAAAATATTTATAAATAAATAAATCTCACAAATAAAAAAAAGCATGGAAATTGTTAATTAATTTTTTGTAAGGGGAGGGAAAGTATAATTTAATTTGGGAACCTGTGAATGGATTCTGAGACGATTTTTCTTTAAATATAAAGAAGTTTCGCATGTACGTGAACAACTATAGTTGATATTGATTAGAAGGCGCTGCCCACTGTAACTGTAAATGATTAAGTGGACCAATAGCTCTGCGGAGGGAGAGGTGAGAGCATTTTACTGGGGAATGATTTTTTAAAAATTTAACTAAGGTAAGACAAAGTCGCGTTACGAGATTAGGGGTGACGCAAACACCGCCGAAGGTGGGCCCGAGCCAGATATGTATGTGAGGGAAAACTAAATATCAAATGAGGGTCATCATCCACGTACTAATAAGATATGAGCCATTGAGTAGTTACTATTCTCATATTCGTAAATAATAAATAAATACCCTTTGAGTATATATTTATGAGTGAATGAATTATTTCATGTTGAATTTATAAAAAAAGATGATAATATCTCAAATATAATTAGAGATATTAAAATGAACACTTTTCTATTAAATCAGAAATAATAATTATAAAAAATATCAATTTCAAGATTTAAATTTTACTCTTGAAATTATGAATGAAAAAATGAAGAATTCGGGGGAATTGTGCCCCGCTTATACTTAGCTATCCATGAGGGTACATCACCGATGAATGTTAATCCGATTTCTATCTCATTTTTTATTCTATAAAATTTTGAAATTTATTAATATTAAATTTATTTGAAATAATTAAATATCTCCAATTTGAATTATTTTTTCTTAAAAGTAATAACAGTATTTTTCAATGCATTTTAAAAACAACTAAATTCCAACTTCTCGTTGAATTTAAAAAAAAAAATAAAAAATTTATTTCGGAAGTAATTGATAACTAAGATTTATTCCAGAATCTTAATCTTACTATCTTAGAAATTATTTCCCAATACATTTCTCCAATTCTTTAGAAATAATAAAAATATTATCTTGCAATTTTAATCTGTTTCATAATTGTTTTTATCTTTTTGCCTGTTTGTAAACTTACGCATATGTATCACTTCATTTTCTCGGAATATTAATAAAAAAATTTTATTATACATTTTCAAGCCGATGAGTCCTTGTTTTATGTCTTATGTCATTAACGCCCTGTTCATATGTCCTGCTTTTGTCCCTTTTAGACACGTGCGCCCCGGGAAAATGAGTCCTCGAACGGCGATTCTATCTCTTAAATACAAACACATATATACTGTATACACACACATACACATACCTAGTCTCTGACGTCACGCATTTGAATGTTAAATTGATCTCACGTGACATAATATGTTGCATATAAAAAAGATTCAATAAATTATATATATAAAAGCTACACATACACAAATAATACACACGAACCCTCTATATGTATAACTGACATAACTGTTAGACTAGATTATTCTACTAGATTATCATCGAAAATTAAAAATCGTGAATTATGAAATCATTTTTGATTATACAGCGCACGGTCGTGATTCTGTCCAATGATTAATACCAGAGATAAAAATGAATATTAATTGAAGATTAAATAAAGTTAGGGTGTTGGGGCTGCCATGTTGGAAAGACTCCATCTCTTGTTTGCTTTCGCTATTTTTTTTCTTGATATTAGCTCTATATTAGGTTTCTCTTAAGAGTAATTAGATTTTCTATCTAAGCTAGGAATTCATTAATAAAAGTATTTCCGTTTCTCTGTAGGAAATAAACTAGTTTATTAGATCTTAACTAACTTTCTGAAAATGTATGCAAATCGATGCAGTTTACACATTAAAGGAAATTACCGAAACGGAGAGTAAAGGATATTATCAGATAGTAGGGGAGTGCTCGTTTATATATAGCTTTCATTTATCATATCTTCAATTTCGCTAACTGAATTACAGTCTGTGTCTTTGTATCGCATGACCGTTTCATTTATTTCGGATCTCGCAATCCTTTCTTTCTTTGGAAATCCGATTCAGGTCAGAGGAAGAACAAGAAGGGAGCAAATCCTAAATCCAATCAAACGGAAGCCACGCGATCGGTTAATTCAAAGAGTTCGATATCAAAATTTTCAAAATCTACTACTAAGGGTTTTATCTATTGATGATTTTTTTTTAAATCTAAATTCACTATCTAACAATAACTAAGAAAATTAAAAATATTAAAAATGACCTTTTAGGAAAAATAATTAATAGATAAGAAAAATTTCATGACTTCTTTTTAAGGGTGGCTTTGCTAATGGATAGCGTGACACTTATGTAATCTGGAGTTGACTGGTATAAGAATATTAAATTAATAAATAGGCGTTTAATTTTCATACAATAAATAGGAGCTCCTCTGTCATTTTAAAAACGGTAAGTACCATGAATTACAAAAATTATTTAGTGTTTGATTACTGTAAGGTAGGCAACATAAATGACAAAATAATGGATTTTTCTATTAATTCAATTAAAATCTCCCTAGAAATTAACAACTGAACAAGCGTGGTCTGCTATGGAAGAGCTCTGCAGCAATTAATTAACAAATCTTTTAGACTTGGTCCTTTGGGTTGTCTATATTCCAGAAAGGAAAGGCGAATTAACTTCTGCACCACATGGTATTCCCTTTCTATTCAACGGTAGGAGTAGATAACGTAATGTTACAGAGTGAGGCTTCCATCAGGTGGCGAACATCTTTATGGAAATGTGCCAAAAATTTTGAAGAGTTGCTGACATGACAGCTTTTTTTACGATATTTTTTTATTCAAACAAATTAATTCCCAAATGACCCAAATTTTATTTGATCTTGACAATGCCTCTGTATACTAACTGGACTAATTCATTTTCAATAATAACAAAAATGATGGAGCAGTATTAACTAATAATAAAAATAATAATATAAAAAAAATTAGTGATAGATTAAGATACTGATAAGATACATTAATTTTTGTTGATAAAATGGACCCATTAAAAAATTTTAACAAGCAAAAAAAAAAAAAATAAATAAATAAAAGCATTTAAGAATTCTTTTTACTGGCGTTTGCTATCCCTTGTCAAAATAAGAAAATATTTACTGGCAAAAAATAACAAAGACAACAATGTTTTTATAGAATTTTTTTTTAGAATATATCGAGGAACGCGGGAAGTAGGTAGCTAGAATGTCTCAGTCTCTTTTTGTTTTGCTTTGTGTCAGATAATGTTATCATTTATAATAAAATTTTAATTTGTTTTCTGATTTTAAATTGATTAATTTTATTTTCTTGTGTGACTAAACTCACATCTCATCATTTTCTCTTACCTATTTAGGTAAGGTAAGGGAGTAAAGTGATGTTCTGTCATACCAGATTTTTTATGTCCATATATTTTTTTCTTTCTGATATTATATCAACATCTAGGAGGTACTGGTACCACAAATTTTTTTATTCCAAATATGGCTAGATAAATAAAATATACAAAATAAATAAAATAAATTAAATTGACAACTACATCTCGTTTATTATAAAACATAGAATATTTATATTTTGATATTATGGTAACCATATCTCCTATCTTTTCTATCGAATTCTCTCAAATTGAATGCTCAACTCTATTTTGAAGAATAAAATGATTAATTTAATTTTATCTAATTTATTATATGTATAGTCAATTTAATCAAAATCATTTGAATGATTTAGGAGAAAATCGAAAAAACTTATAAACACAAAAGAGTAATGGGAGCTCCAGAGGGGAGATAAGGGTCAATACATCTCAAAGATAATCTAAAAGATAAGTGATATATGAATTTTAATCAAAATCGCTAGAGCCGATTGTAAAAAACAATTCTCTAGCTAACTTTTCGGTCCTGAGTTGGGGCAATCTTCAGAGCTAAAATACAATTATTTGGATGAGAATTTACATTTTTTGTTATATTAATTAAATAATATTCAATTTCTTGGGATTGTGTCATAATGGCAGGTATATAAATTCGCCAAGAGGACTTCATGGACTTATGTATATTCATGAATGTCTACGTGGAAAATTTAAATATATATAGGCCGTTATGACACAATCAAAAGTAAATATATATTATATAATTTATGTAACATCGAAGCCTAAAAACGTAAATTCTATTCAATATAACTCTATTTTAACTCTGAAGATGGTCCCAACCCAGGACCGAAACGTTAACCCTGGCTGCATTCTCTTAGTAACCTTTCCTGAATATTCACTCAGATATATATCCAACAAATACAAAATAATAAAAAAAAATATGTAAAAACCAAATAAAAATTAATAAATTAAATAAAAGTGTAAAATAAATTGACATTATAAGATATTTGACAATAATAATAATTAATAAATACAAAAGAATTTTTATTATCCCGTGCAATATTTTCTGAATCTGCCAGCCTTGTGTAATAGATTAAGACTGCAGTTTTAGAAAATTTTGTAAGGAATAATATATTCATTGTAGATTAATTTTTTACTAACAATAATATATTATATTTAATAAGTACTTTTTATAATTAATATTTTTTAATATTTCACATTCTTTAGCGTTGCCATTGAAAATTATAGTAAGTATATGGGTTATTGGAGCTAGAAGAAAAAAAATCTTAAATAACAAATAGCGATAATTATTTCATTTTATCCCTAAAGAAAAAGAAGACGCTTAAATGGCAAAATTTAATACAATTAATCATTAACTCAATTCGAGACTGGCAAAGGGAGGCGGGTTAAAAAGGGAGCTGTCGTATCTTAAATAAAACAAAGTTTTTGAGAGGTTCTATTATATGAGTAGGATGGGAGAAGCTGAAAGACCTGAAACCCTCAAAGATCAAGGGGCGATGTTCGAAACGTCTCCTCAAGGATATGACAATAAAAGTGACGAAGTAGGGTTTCGTCATCAACAAGTACTACAAGAACAATGGTACAACTGATGTGGCTTCGCTCCAACTTGATTTGTTCAAATGGGGAATTATTATTCCACGTGTAATTCATTTAGTCAACTTGTATTTATTTGGCTTTGGTCTTAGTACTCCTTCGTTCTCTTAGACGGGATCCTTTTTTTTTCTAGAGATTCGTGAAGAAATAAATATTTCTAGCACAGCGATCATTTTTCCAGATAGTTTTGTTGAATGTTACTTTCTTTTTAAAGAAGCTGATTGTAAACCAATTCAGTTGTGAACGACTCATTTCTAGTTTGGATGCCTTACACCGATCTCATCATTCTTATTTCAAAAGGAGATTAATCTATTGCCGTTTTCGGAAATCTTAAACCCATTCTAAAACAATGAACGCCAAAAAATTCTCTCTCCTCGCACTTAAGACCAATAACAAGCTTCCTTCCGCACATCTCCTGTTTTTTTTTGTCGGTAGAAGAGAGGGAAGGCACCCAAGAGTCTTTCTACTCCTCACCTCTTTAGTATTCCGAAAGTGGCCGCACAATAGGATATTTATTTCCCTATATCCATATAATATGCTATGCTATAAGAATAGATGATAAAATTTCCAACAAGTCCGAGGGAAGTCCTTCCAAAAATCGCACACCCTTAAAAACTTTTATGCACGTACATCTATATATCCAGGCTCTTATCGTACAGCCAATAGAGTCCCTAATGTTGAGACTTAGAAAACCTGGTTCCATGGTCTTCTAGTTGGAATTAGATAATGCTTTTACGTCTCTATATAAACAAAACAGAGCAACAGCTTGTGTCATCTTCCTCTGAATTTTCTTCTCTTAGGGTCATCAATAAAGGGCGAGCTGGCCAAAATAACAACTTTCAAGTTTTATCAAAAAATTGAATAACAAATATTAATTTAATGATTATTTTTATTTTGTCAATTTTTATTTTAGTCTTTTTCGGCATCTGAGAACATCTACATTTCGTCTATATTTATTTAAATTTAATTAGTAGTCAATATATTTTAAATAAATTTTATCGCTTAGGACGGGAAGCGAACCATCTATAAGGAACAAGGTTTTTTTTTGAAAATTAATCAGAAAAAAGGAGAAGAAACTCTTATCAGCTTTTTTTCAAATATAAATAAGACTAATAACAATTTTAATATTTCCAATTATCATAATTGTAATATAAATACATTATTATAATTTGGTTAATCAGTAATTAATTTGTTAGTGAAGTGGGTTTTAATTAGAGGTGACAAAAAGTTTTGACCAGGTCTCAAGTCAAGGCTCATTTGTTCTAGGTGATTAATGCTCAGGCACGCACCTGAAATTCTCCACGCATCTCCAAGCATCTTCCTAATTTATATTTGTATACAGATGCGGTGTGACTTGACTCGAAGCAGGTTAATAAAATCCTAGATATCACGGTGAAACGGGACACGTGTCAAAAAGAATCTATTTTATAATAACTTTTAAATAAATTTTAATGCTAAAAAATTCATTAAATATATTTAAAAAGTTTAAAGAATTTTGTTCTGGATAATACCATTTAAAAAATTTATTTTTTAAATGGTTAAATGAACTGTCATAAGTTTCCAAACCTACTCACTAGTACATATACAATATTCTGTGTCGAATATCTTGAAGCAAACAAGAGCCCTTTGTCTGAAGAAAGCAAAGAGCTTAAAACAAAGCTATTACTGGTTTAAAGATTGAATTACCACCCAGAAAGGGTAATAAAAATTTTGCTTGGAGTTATGAGTGGATGCGAAGGAATGTAAGAGAAAGGACAGTGAGAATTCATCTCTGCAAAAAAATTTTACTTTTATAAAATACACGAAAAGTCTTTTGTATAGAAATATGTTAATTTTTTTTTTCAAAACTGAGATTTCAAGAATTTTCCTCAAAATGAAGAGCAATTTGTTCAAAGAAATGTTATAGAAAATCTTCTCTCTCTGTATGTGTGTGCATGTGTGAATGTGAGTCTGTAGACACGATTAGGGCCAAACTCCTTGAGAAATTGGAATTAAATTTTATATATAAGCTTTTAAACATATAACTAACTTAATAATAAATAGAGTACAGCCAGGAATCGAACCCAGACTCCACTTGGCTAGTTAGCACCAAACATTACTCATTCCGAAATGTGAGATCTAATTAGATAGTTTATTTGATTTCAAGAGAAATGAAACCTTGGATTGGAGTTCCATTAGATTGAAGGCGAATAGGCAATCTATTATAATTAGATCTCACATCTTTGATTGAGTTGTCTGGTGATAAACCAGGGAGTGACCCGGGTTCATTTCCTAGCTCTACCTAATATAAATTATATATTTAAATATTATTTCATAGACCTATATATGATATATATGTTTTATTATATATAAGCCTTTATTTGGACTAAATACATCAATTTTTGACAACAATCAACTATTTACTTTAGCCATATATTGTTTTATTAATATTTATTATTTTAAATAACTATTGTTTGCGAAAAAGATTTATATATTTCATCTTTTACCTAAAGAGTAAAGATATTAAATTAAGTTTTTGACAAGAAAAAGCGCGAAATAAAAATATATACATATCAAATTATATTTTGGATAAAAATAAAAAAAGATTAGTATAAATTAAAATAAAAAATAATATAATTAATATAATTTCTAAAGATATAAATTTAAAAAAATAATAATAAAAATATAAATAAAATTTCTAGTAAAATAAATAAAATACGAAATTGTTTTCATCATTTTTAAATTCTAAAATATATTTATAATAATAATTATGCCAAATGAAATACAAAATGATTTCGTCCAATATTGTCATCTAAAGAGATAATTAATAACTGGATTTTTATATTCTAATAGGGAGTTAAATATTTCAACACCATTTCAAATAAACCTCTATAAGTCACTTTAAGTATATAAATATTTTTAATAAATTAATCAATTATAAAACTTCTTTCATATTGGTAACTTTAGTAAAAAGCATTCTCCTAATAGTAATCTATTAATTCATAGATTGGAAATCTCTTCGACTGTGTTTTACAAGCAGTTATTAAAAGAAAAAAATACATTTTTTTTTAGTTGTTGAATTCACCAAGTTTCAGATTGAGAAAAGTTGAGGGGAGCCCGTCTAAATGAAACAAAGATATGGGCAATAAGGAGACAATTATATCGCTAACCCTAAGCTAAATCTTAGGACCTGCGTCCTAAAAGACACACGGGCTAATTAGCACTTCTTAATTAAAACTATGAGAAACTCCAACTTGTTCCTCACGTCTGCGTCGAGCTTCAATCCGATTTTGTCGTCTCCGGAGGAGTCATTCCGCGCACCCGGTCGCATTTTATTACCCTGGAAATTAAGTGATGAAAAAGTGGAGCTCAGGACCGGAGGGCACATTTATTAATCCACGTAGGAGACCATCAACTATCATACATATGACAACATTAGCAGGTCCCCTGCCAGTCACATTCACAATGAATAACAACAACTAATTAATTTCTCCCCTGGGAACAACAACTTGAATTATAGACCAAGTCCTAGCTCTAATAATGTTACAACAGGCAGCGCGTTTCCTCCTTCTAAATGAGATCGTAAAATTATCGGTTTCGCTATAAAATTGATTTTGGGATTTGTACCCACGGGATAGATCGTTAAAATTATGGGCAAGTGGTACAAGAGCCAAGATGTCTCTAAGACAAAAAAAAACATATGCCAAGAATTATTGTTTTTATTTAACTACAATTTAATTAAAGAATCCAACTTTTAATTGCTTCCTAAGTTTCTATCTTCTATATAAATTACAAAAAGAAAAAAAAAAAAAAGAATTCACAAGACCAGGGACCAACAGCTGGGATTTTGAATTTTATGATTATTATTCAGGACATTAAAACAACTAATAATTATTTTAATCAGTATATTGGATTGCCTAAGCACGCCCAGGTTTTTATAAAAGTTGAAGCTTGAAATGATCTAAGAGGTGGAGGAGAGTAGAGTAAAACGGAGAGGGATAACGATTCGAAGGAGAACCCTCCGAGAGAAAGATACAGGCTGAATGAATGATAAGCAAGACAAGATGGAAGCAATGACGACAGACGGATGCTTCCGGCTTGTCAGCCATGAGGAGCTGATAACACACAGATGAACAGTGGAAGCTTGGAGGAAACAAATCATCACTTTGATTGTTTGATATATATATATATATATAATAAATATAAATATATTGATTTTTTTCCGATCCTCATTTGGTATAATTTTCTTAAAAAAATAAAAATAAATTTTTCAACAAATAATTAAAAATCATGTAAACACGAAAAAAATGTGTGAGACACAAAATTTCATTCATTAACTTAATAGGACTTATATAACATTTCAAAATTTATAAATAAAAAAAAATTATAACACAAAAAAGCAGAAGATATGAATATAAAAATGGAATTGGCCAATAAGGTAACAAGGGAGAGCAGTGCCGGGCCCCTAGGCAAGAGGGGCTCCGTTTGAGGCGTAAGCTAATATTTATTTTATTTATTTTTCTTTTTTCAGGGGGTCCCCAGCATATTAGTTACGCCACTGGGATTGGCAGTTGAAATCAGACAATAAAGCAATTCCACGCCTCTCATAAAATATTTTCTGCCACTGCAAATAATTTTATGTAAATTGATAATAAAATAAACTGATAAATGACAATATAAGTGGCTAAAATATGGAATTAAATTTTTATATCAAGAATCCATCTTAGAAGTACAGACATTTTACGCTCTAAAATTTTTAATTGAAATAAAATTTTATAATTATAACATATTATTTAATAAGCGCACAACAGATTTTTAAAAGAAAAAAAAAAATTGATTTATTCAACTTTCATAAAAACGTTTTGATACAAGTTGTGTTTTCATCGTCTTTCAGTTGCAACTCCAAAACAAAAAACTAATTTAATGCTCTTTATTTCTTCATTTAAAGCTTAAAAATTTTTTATAATAAGTATTTTTTTAGTTGAAGATTACGTTAAGATTACATATTCTTGATTGTAATAAAAATAATTTTTTAATCGCCCTGTCCCTTGCTGTAGAAGTAGAGGTCACGCTTCATTTACCTAAGATGAGTGATGCGCTTCCCGTCCTGAACGGGAAAAATTTATTAATCTTATATTGGCTACCAATTAATATAAATATATAAGGACGGAGTTTAAAATGCCTCTGATGCCAAAAAGACTAAAAAAATAAATTTTAAGCTTTAATTCAAAAAATAATATAAAGTACGAGTTTTTGGATTATTTATTTTTATTTTTTTTTAATGTGTTAATCAATTCAGGTTCTTGAAATCTAATTTCTATAATTATATTATCATTTCAAAGGACCAAATTATTTTTTGTTTTTAAAAAATAATTGAAAATTTTTTTTGGAGATTTTCATGTTTTGAGTTAGGCAAAAATTAAAATCAACATTTTTATATTATATTTAAATATAAAACAAAAATCACGCATTTAATTTTAATTATTAAAAAATCATTAAATGAGAATTTTTATAAAAGTTTTTATTTGAGATGTGTCTTATTTTGCCCCCTTTAATAATAAAATATTATAGCAACATTGTTAGTTAAAAAATAAATAAATTCATCTACATTCTAAAAGGCGATGCTATTCTTTTTTTATTTCCATATTTTTCAACAAATAAAATTGCAAATAAGAAATTTTATCCATATGGTGGTGTAATGTGATTTGTTTATAAATGATTTTGTTAAAATATGTTAAGAAGGTCCAGTTCAATGAACAAAGAGGAATAAAAGAAGCTACCTCAGCAGGACGGCAAATGACCTGATGAGGAATCAAAACAGACAAGAACAGAGCCATATTGGCCAGTGCTGGCCTGGGATTCCAGGAATCCTGGAGTGGGGTCGATGACGTCACGGAAGCGATGGGATCATCGCTATCATCCCAGAGGAAGAAGAACCAGCTCTGACAGTCTTTTTTATAGTGTTGAGAAGTTGGCATCCCGTTTATTTATTTATTGAGGGTGATTACATTTTCGAATGGTGGTCCAATGGTTTTGTATTCATCTTCGTACAGCAAAAGGGCTTAACACCCTGTCTCCATGTTTCCAACAAATATCTGGTAGGTGTCATCATAATTATGAACATTTCCAATTTTTATTCTCTCCGCCTCTTTTTAAGATGGCGCCCAAGATGGTGCGCTGAGTCATTGATTGGAGACTCAGGTGCTAAATGGAGAGGCAATCTTGGTGCCCGGCCTCCCCAGTCTCTCCCGCCCCATCGCAACATACTTTTCCAAACAAATCAATCATAAAATTATTCCTCTGATTCTTTTTATAAACGCTCATTTCTTTTTCGAATAAAAATAAAATTAATCATCAAAAATTATTTGTTCGTATTAAATGAGAGATTGAATAATATAAAGATAAAAACTAATAGTCAAACCATTTATGATCCCAAACAAATTATTATTAAAAAATAAGAAACAAAAATAAATAATACTCTAAAATATTCAAGCATGTATTATTAACAATATTTTATTTAATATTGACAATATTTTATTTAATACCTATATATATATATTATTTGGAAAATTAATTATTTATTTAATTAAATATTGATTTATTTATGGCTTGGTAATTTAATTTCAATTAATTCTAAAACTCTTCGAGATTTCGAAATAAAAATTATGGATTCGTAATATGCGTGAAATTCTATGTCGATATCATAGCGACTCCCGTTTGTTCAATATTCAGATATCAGTGCTAAAATAAACTAAAATATAAATTTTTTTAAGTCTTGCTCAGGCATCTTAGACTACGTATACATTTATTTAAATTGGTAATCACTATAATTTAAATAATAAATTTTATCATTTAAGACGGTAAGCGAACCACTGACTTTTAGAACGTGAAGCGAGATCTCTATTCTGCTCTAAGGGACAAGGACAAAAATATAACTTGTTAATAAAGAAAAAAATATACTCTTTAATATGTATTATAATATCAAAGTTTAAAAAAATTAGTAATTTTAATCTGGAAAATAGGCAACTTACTTACTTAAGTAGTATATACATAAATAGAGAGTAAATAAATAAGAGAGTGAGAGATATCACTGAAATTATATTTTTTTATATTATATTATTTATTATTATATTTAGTCTCTATATTCTTTGATGAAATAAATCTAGAGGGATGAATTTTACTTGAATGCCAAAACGAAGCCAAAAAGAAAAATCTATGTTCCAATAATGTTTTAAAGATAATATTATTTTTGTCAAAGTTTTGCGTAGTCAAAAATTGAAATTGAAATGAAATGGTTATTTCCCTCGATAATCACGTTTTTTTAGAGATGAATTTATGAATCTCTAGCAATATGAATATAATTATGTATTTTATGATTATTTATTATCCCTATATATCAGCAAAAATAACAAAAACATATGGAAATAAACGATAATAAGAAGAAAGAGATAAATTAATCTCAAATAAAATGTACGACATTTGTTTGATATTTTAAGGCCTCCCGAGAAGAGATCAAAATAAATGAGAGGTAGTAAATTTTATCTACAAGAAACTCAAGATGTGTTTATAAAACAAAACAAAATTATTTTTTCCTCTTTGATTTAATTTTAGAGTTCCATGATATAGGAACAATTGGGTTTATTGCCAACGGAAGGATCCGTCTGCATTGTGCACAAATTGCAAGTGCATTTTCCACCCGAGAGCATTTAACGATATGACGACGCCTTGTTTTCATTTCATTCTTCTCTCGTCACATGTTCCTTTAGAAATCTATTTGAAAATAAACACAACTCAAATTAATAAATAAACCTTTAGGATTGGGTTTCAAATTTACCAAAAAAGTCAATGGTTAAAGATGTTTGTTATATACTCGTTGTTATTGTTATATTGCTAACCTATTTATAGAAAGAGAAGGAAACGTTTATCTGGAGCATTGAATTACAAATTCCAATTTTTACTTCATTTCAGGATTTTTTAAAGGATTATCTGCACTTAGGAGGAGATTATAAACCACAAAATCATTAATGGATCTAATAAATAAATATTAATATTTTATTCTAAAAGTTTTAAATGGCTAGAAGCCATATAAAGAAATATAAAAAAAAATATATAGAAAAAAGAAAAATTAGTATTTAACAAATATGTTCACGTCTGGTCCTTAATAATAAAATGTGAAGGTCATTAGGGATTTGCAGATGCAGAGACATAGCCCATCATGTTTCATTAGAAAAAATTTATTTGGCTGACGTTTTGATCCCGATAGAGGCTATCACCATAGCACACACAATAGTCAAAAAGTAAATATAATAAAATGACATATTTTATACTTTTTTGACTTTTTTTTTTGGTCCTTGAGTCCTTGAGATCTTGAGACCTCTATCAAAAATGAAACTTCAACCCAAATAATTTTGATAACCAGTTACTCTATCTGCAAATCCCTCATACACTAAAAAAATCTAGTCACAACAGTAATATAAATAAAATTTGAACGAATTTGTAGATGTGATATTTTAAAAATATGAAAATATTGAAAAATTCATAATATAAAATGGTATTCCATTTGATTCGCATTTATTAATACCAATATACGGGTTAGTTGATATTTATGTTGAGTTCTCGTATTTCTAGTTTGTAAAACTGATGAAAACTCCAGAATTAGGAGTCGAAACCTTGTGAATTTAAATAAAATAACACGATAAAAATCACAAAATTTTGCTTATCTTATTTATTATTCTAGAAAAAATAATAATAAAAAATGTCAACATATGATCGCGAATTTTGAATTATACTAATTGATATCTAACCAAAATATTTATTCTATAATATTAATATTTTGATTTCAGTTATGCTCTTTGCATATACCCAGGCCAATAAAAAAAATTAATTTTCTAAAAATGCATTTCAGGTAAAAAAAAGTTGATATTAAGGGAAATCCAAATTAGAAAGACTGAAGGAAGAATATAAAAAATATATTTAATCAAGAGCTCATCTAGAAAATGTTTTTTTTTTAATAAACAAGAAAAAGTTTTATTGGTAAAAATTTAAATTATAAGATATTTTGTTAAGAGAGTACTTATTCTGAAATTTTAATAAAAATAGAAAATTTTGACATGAATTTTAGACATCAGTTATTAAACCGTTCATCAGTGATTTCAGATTAAAAAACGAAAAAATGTACAAAAACTAATTTTTAAGTTTTGTTTAATTACATTTTAATCTCTTTGAGAGACAAAAAAATTATTATAATAATTTTCTAAATAAAACTCTTTGAGCTCGAGTGGAGGGATCATAGAAAAGTAAAATTTAAAAGATTTATTACTCATACTCATATATCTTTACCGACCCAAATTCTTTAAAATTTGTAAACATAAAAAAAAAGCACATAATTCATATTTTGGTAGTTTTTTCACGCTCAATTTAAAAGGTTGAAATATTAATGGGGAAATTAAAATATTATTCAAGGTCAAGCTTTGATACGTGTGCCAAATGAAATAGTACTTTGAAAAAATGTAATCATATTTCCCCTTTAACAAATTAATTTTGATAATTTATATATAGCCTATTAAATTATTATATTTTGAGAAATTTATTAAAGGCAAAATTTGCCTTTTAAAAATTTTTAACGAACCAACAGATAAAATCAAATCAAATAATGATAAGTACAACCAGGCAAGTGCCAATAAAAATATTTTTCCGAAAGTTCAAAACCAATCCAGTGTATATGTAACGTTTTATAATATTAATATATGCTAAGTAAGTTGACTTTGATTCAAGGGATTAGGAGCAGGCTGAGTAATATAAATTATATTGATTTTATAAATTCCTCTCTATGAGTATATAAGAATTCAAAATAAACGAGATTAGTAGAAGTTTAAGTTATGTAGCATCAGATCCGATATGTAGATTTTATTAAAATCTGCCAAAGAAAGAAAGTATCAAATTTTTCTAAGAGTTTTTTATTTTTAATTTCACAATTTCACTAAATTTCTCTAAAATCACGGTTAGATATCAATAGAAGGGCAAAATAAAGATAATAGTTAAATAGTTTAGTCTAATCTAAGCAAGTAGAGAAAATGAATTTTAAGATCGATGTTCTTTAACTACTGGGTTAATTATTAGTATTTAGGCAGTCCATTTTTTGAAGACCCTGAATTCATAGCCTACTTTTGTAAAATAATGGAAGAATCTTATAATTCATTCGATTTCAGAGAAGGGGTAGGAAGAGAGGACGTAAGCCGGTTCGTAGACCTGACAATGAGGGGGGAAGAATAGCTTAAAGAGAGCAGAAAAAATACCAATCCTTGCTTAGATAACTCGAAGAACTTATTAAATATAATCACTTGAATATATGATCAAAATAAAATAAGAATAAAAAATTAAATTTTAAAATTTTCTTTTGTTTGATGTGAAGTCGATTTTTTTTCACTGAGATTGGACTGATTGGCACCTTTATTGCGGAACACATAAAGACTTACAAACGACCTGATAACGAACCGATAACTAACTAACGACACAGGTCGATTCACTTCTTTAGTTTCATAATTAGGAGACGAAAGATATAAAATTAAGAGTCTCAATTTGTAATGTGTAATGTGATTACCTGTTTTTAAAATGTAATTAAAAAAATCCTTTCAATTGTAGATAGATTCGCCAATGTAAAGCGATTTAATGTTAATTAATACTAAAATTTTAACTAAATAAAATAAAAACTTTTAAAAAGTACATTTAAAATTTAATTCTACTCTCTTTCTTTCTAAATGATAAAAGGTTGAAGCTCCTTTCAATATAGACACATTCTACTAATTTTAATAACTCAAGTATAAAATTCTGAATAAAAACTCAGCAAAAGTATAGGGTGAGAGAGTTTGAGTTCAAAAAGAGGAGAAGAATTGCTGACAAGCAAACTAAACGTTCTGCAAGCAAAAAAGTTAACTAATTATGAAAGAGAACAGGAAGCGAAAAAATAAAAAGAATAAAAAAGTTTGTCTTGTGACTCTCTCATAACAAACTCATTATCATCTGTCAACGTTCAAATACTAAAAGATAATTAATCTCAAAAGAATTTTTAAATAAAATTTTAATTATAATATATAGTGATTGTTATTTTATTAAAATTTTTATTAACCAACTCCAAAAAATTTGGACATGATAGGCTGAAGTCGTAATATGGTTATTTTTAACAATAAAAGTTCATATACACATATCATTGAATATTTGAAAAATTATCAGAGTTACAAACAAAACTATTTTTTTCAGATAAAGTTTGATAAAATTTCGAAGTTGAATTTTCAATTGATGTATAAGCTTCCGCCCTAAGAGTTCAATTAATTTTTTCATGGCTATAAAAAAAACCAATACAACCTTAAAATAAGAATTAATAAATTGAATTAAAACTAAGGCCGTATTTAGAAAAATTCTTAAGAAAACTCTCAACTCCATTTTACTAAGCTTTTTTTACATAGGATTTGTGAGTTGAAATTTTTGTCTTGTTTAATTAAGATAACTAAAGGAGATCTTTGAATTAGAACTTAATTAAAAATTTTAATTTTAATATAAAATAATATATAATATAAAAAAGCTTAGTAAAATTTCATCCAAGTTTTTTCTTAAGCGTGTTTCTGAATACGGATCTAAGCCTATTAAAATATGAGCTCTCTACATAATCAAAGGATTTATCATTAGATAGATATCAGGGAGTATCAAAAAATAAAGTTGAGTGGGTCATTCTTTAAAGAAAACGAGATAGGAGGTTAACTTTTTAAAATATTTTGGTAAAATAAGATATAATAATTTTTATAAACAATTACCGGGTTCGGTACATCTATTTTTCCTTCTTTATTTCTCTATATCCAATCCAAACCTGAGAAAATTTGAAGCTCAAAGTCCAGAGTTCAATAAACTAAGTATTTGGTAATTTAATTAATTTTATTAAAATGAGATAATATAATTTCTTAATTATATAAAAATAACAGATAAATTTCAAAAATTTAATTACATTTTATATCATCACTAAATATTCATAAAAAATGATAACTGACAATTCTAAGAAGGTTGTTGAGAAAAAATATTTTTCCCAGAGATGGTAAGCAGACAACGAAAGAAAAAAATCCGATTGCAATGCTTACCAAATGTCTGTTATTGCAGATAACAACTACGTCAAAAATAGGGGGAAAACGGAGTGGATTAATTTTTGCTAGAGTTGTAAACTGTTAATTGATTGCGATGTGGATGGGACTGAATATTTTAGTTTTACTTTGTATACTTAGCAATTAAAAGGAATTATAGAGAAATAATTATCCGCTTTTATAAAAAAATGACTTGAATTATATATTTTTTAACAATAAATGATAACATAAGCATATCAATGAATTCAGTAAAAAAATTTAAAAAAAGACTGGAAAAGAGAGAAAACACAAATTGTGGTTGCCAATCCATTTTTTCTTTTTAATTCTCATATTTATTCCATTCAGAAAATTTGTCTCTTTGTTCTTAACTCATCCTAACTAATTGTGATTTTGATTTTTTATGAACTTAAAAATATAATAAATTATATAAACATATGGATGAGTTGAAAATTAGTATGTTGTTTCTATTTGTATTGTAAAAGTTATATATGTCAAAGATTGAAATATGGAGTTAAAAACACGTTCGGGTCATAAAAAAGGTGTTTAAATTGTGATTTTTAACTAGGTCAAGTTTCATAACATTATTAACGACCCCAGAGAGGGTAAACATCATCAAACTGTTTCAAAGTAGAGGTTTCTTTTAAATTGTTATGGAAGAAGAGAACAGGAGCAAAGAGATATACTTAAATGTCATGAAAGCGGAATAAATGGAATCGCTGTATCGTGTCTATGACAGGTCTTTCTGCAGAATTGGATATAAGTCGTCAAAAGAGGAATTCGCCTTCAAGCACGTTCTTGCTCGATTGATGGTCGGGCCACCAACCGTCCAAGGGCAGGTGAATTAACGTCTGAATCCTCTTGCAACTCCCGCTTAAATTAAACTCCTTCTGGTCAAAAAGACACTAAAAAACTAAACTAAATTCATCACATCCATAATCTAATCAAACCAAGAAATTCCATAATTTAAAAATTATAAGTGTGAAAATTTCAGGGGTGTAACTAACGAATACCAAAATTAATTCTAGAAATTTAATCAAATCTTAACTTTCAAATTAGGAAGGAAATGTCAATATAAAAAAATCCAATTTCCCGAATTGAATAGTATATTTGTATGTGTGAGAGTATGGCACTATTAGGAACCATCATGGATTGTAGAAATTAGTTTGTGTTTGATTGCTGGAAGGTAAGAAACTCAAATGAACAACTCACTAATGGATTTTTTGATTAATTTCTCCAGAGCTCTTCTAGTATGGACCACGCTTGCGTAGTTGTTAAAATTTCCTAGAAATTTACAACTGTGCATACGTGGTCCGTTTTCAATGAGCTCTGGAGAAATTAATCAAAAAATCCATTAGTGAGTTGTTCATTTGAGTTTCTTACCTTCCAGCAATCAAACACAAACTAATTTCTGCAACTCATGGTACTGAACCAATTTTAACCAAACTTTGTTTTTTGTATTATAGGCCAGTGGTCTCAAAAGTGTGGTACGCCAAAAAGAGGGAAAAAATTAAATAATTAATTAAAGAATAACAAATATTACTTTCTTTCGTAATTTAAACATCATCATTTTCTGCATAGATAGGTATTAAAACCAAATATAAATAAATTAAAATTGGAACCAGACCTTCGTATCCCAGATTCACTGCCACTATTCTAGGTCTGGAGAAAAAAAAAACGGACACTTCTATTTAAAATTTAAAAAAATAGAATTTTATTAATAATTAATAATATAACAATAATTTAAAAAATAGCTATCTAATTTTTGTTCGATTTTTTATGGTGAGTGTATTTCTTTAAATTTAGAAAATTAATAAATTTTTTTTAGTAATGACTAATAATACTAATTTAATCTAATCGGAATCATGAAGTACCTACATTATTTGCTATAAATTGAATATAGGAACGGTTAAAGAATTAAAAAAAAAGGTGGTTATGAAGACGATTATTTAAAACATGATTATCAAAATTAAAAATTCTTTTTATTCATTAAATTTATGTATAGCTCGTTCTAAAGTCATATATGAATGTGAAGGGGAAAGGTTTTACTATTGAAGGCACGCGTGATCTTCAAATGGGGCGCAATTGGAGGCAGGAACGCCTAAAGCCTCTTAACTAATTGTTTTATGAATGGACAGCAGAACCGCATAAAGGACCAACGAGCCTTTGTTAGTAGCAATTATTACATAAAGAGCTCCTTTTCCAAATCAGTTTCGAATGGTTTCGCACAAAAGTGAGATAATATTAAATCAAGCTGGCTTACATAAGTTCTCCTCTGATTACGACCAGTTGTTTAGATTGGACGAAAGCAGTCTGACGCGAGTATTGTGCGGTTATCAATAGCAGAATGTGTGCGTGTGTGGTTAATGCACTTGAATGCATTTATATACCATAATAATAACTAACATTGTCTCGGAATACTAACACTAGATGCGATTTAATTTATCGATCCCCCCCCTCCTTCCATCCAAAATTCCTCAGCTTGAAATATCAAATTACTGATAAATAAACATAGAGAGTTTTGTTATTAGAGAAATTAATGAGAACAATGCAGTGTTTTGGATATTTTTGCAATAGAGTCAAAAACTTCATTAATTCTCAATTCAATAAAAGTAGATAATATGAAACTTTTTTGATCATTTCTCTGAAATCGACAAGATAAATCTAGTTCGAAAGATATATTTCTCTAACTATTTAATTTTATAATTAGGAAAGAGAAAGAAATGAAAATTATTTATAAGAGTTCTAAAAATCTGGTGTGTAAACGCACAGCACATCACACAACTTTCTCTTACCTAAGATAAGGAAAGCTGAGTAATGTGCTGTTACACCAGATTTTTTGCTTCGGCCCCCCTAGGTAGCAGTTCTCTAATGCATCTCTCAATAGAACAATGTAGAGCCAATTTAATCAAAATAATTAGAATGATTTAAGAGAAATTCACAAAAAACCTAAAAACGTACAAGAGTAAAGTGGGCCCCAAACAAGACCCTTAGAGGGGTAAGGATTAATACATTTCAAAGACCATTTAATAAATAATTTAATGAATTTAATGAATAATTTTTATGAATTTTAATCAAAACCGTTAAAGCAAGTTTTGAGAAAATCGAAAAAAAAACTAAAAAAGGATATCAGTAAAGTATTAGTACCCGTTGGCCGATTTTATTCAAAAGCTTCAAGGTGCAAGTGATGAGCGTTCCTAACTTAAATATAAAATTTTAGTCTCGAAAGTTTTTTCGTTTTTGAGAAATCTTGTTCACACAAACAGACCTTTTTGCGAGGGCCATTTGTTTAGATTTCAGGGGACCTCAAAAGCGAATTAGGAAAGAGAAAGTAAATAAGTAGTAAAAACAATGGTAGCTCTAAATATTTTTTCATGTATAGGTGACCTTTCTATAATTCTATAGAAAAATGTCGTGTTAATGTGCGAAACCGCGTTATATGAGACACAACCTATATAGCCGCTTCAAAATTTTATATTTTTTTTGGCGAGATTCCTGACTACATTTTTCTCACCTTGAAATTTTACCTAATCTATTTATTTTAAAATTGGAGGAGGGCTATGTTATCATACTTGTTTTCCCACCCTCATATTTAGTATTCTTCAATCGTCCTCCCCTTATGTGAACATAACTATGTCCTGGTTGAAAATTAATTTTATTTATTAATATATATTATTCTCTCGTCAAATTCATAATTTCTATTTATGATCGTTGTACAATTGTGGTTATAGAATTTGAATTTTTGAATTCAATGCACCTAAATCAGAAAAAAAAATCGATTGAAAATGGTAGATTAATCAATGGAGAAACAAAAACAAAGAGAAAAGAGATTTTAATGATAAGGGGAGCAAGATTTATTTTCCTGGTAGGAATAATTGAAGCTGTGGTGGATATTGATAGATGAAATTAAAAATAATAATATAGATTTTTTTGTAATGAATGGATAATAATCCCCATCTAGAATGCGAGGATTTGTGCCTTCTTGTGCAATCAAAAAATTGTATATTAAAAAATTTATTGAATATGTGAATTCAAATTATTCTTTAAATAAAATCAATTTTTATAATAATTCTATTAATACTATAAAATAAACCTTATAAGCTTAAAATACTAAGGAAAAAAGTTATTTATTTCCACTTATTAGATTGTTAAAGTTAATGTAATAAGATCCTATTTGGTATATTTTAATTGTGCAGTTTTTTTTTTTATTATTAATAAATTATTCCATTTTAAGAGTATGGGGATCGAATCTCCTCTTAGAGAATCTTTAGGGTCATTTTTTGATTTTCTCATAAGATTAATCAAGTTCGAAGGGTAAAGGCCCGCCTGGTTAGAAACAAAGCCTTGCTCTTGCACTCAGATGTTAAGGGCTTCTCTAGCCTCACTGTGAGCAAGAGTTATAGCTAGCTGGTGTGACTTGGTATGTGACTTCGGGGTGTGTGGAAAGGCTTTTGGCTTTTGGGCCTGGTTCAATTCAAACAGCTCACGTCGCGCCCCTGCGCACAGGCCATTGTAACGGACGTTGAGTCGCGAGCACTTCCTGCCCCAAATGACAAATGAGTTTCTATGATAGCGTTTCGATGTCCACAGGTCGCGACTCGATATATCGAATCGATGCAGGCTTTTATGTCCCTCTCTACACCCGCCCTTCTACAAAAAAAGGGCTTATTAATTCCACCTTGAGCAGACTCAGATCCACCCACCCCATCCCTCACCTATACTCGGATAACAATTCCTTTTAAGGACAAACCCATCAAAATTTCCTTTAACTCTTCAAAATTTTAAGTACGTGACTTAACTTTTAAACTCTGTTTGAACATATTATCTCATTCGAAAATTACATAAAATAGTTTGAAAAAATGAAATTATATAAAAAGATCATTTCAATAGATCCATATATAGTGAAATCTGTTATTTTTCAGTATTCTCTATTTATATAATAGAGGGGATAGAAAAGAAATTTCTATTTAGATTTATTTATTTAACATCACCCAAGTTTTGTCAAGATTTCATAACTTAGCTCTAGAAGATGTTTAAAAACTTAAATTCTAATACCTTTGAATTAGCAGCAAAACTCATACTTGTTCTATTTTATTTTATTTATTTATTTTTTTTTTCAAATTTCAAATAATTATTTTATTCTTTCTTGGCCTTATTAAAGCCGAGGAGCCGGTCAAAAAAAAAAATACGAAAGATAGAAAAACTATTAACTTAAAATTTTCCAAATTTTTTATAAATAAATTTTTGAGTAAAAGAAAATTTCAAAAATGAGAAAAAAATTATCCCTGAAAAAGGAAGGAAAGCCCATTGACTTAATTGTAGGAAAAGGAGGAATTTGCTCTAGATTGATAATAATAATAATCATTTTAGTGATAAAACTAAAAAAATGTGGCTATAATGTAATATTAAAATTTATAAATCAATAAATGTAATAATTTTTGTACAAATATTTGGTGGGAACCTTGCTATTCTAATAATTTTAGTTAAAATGTATTTGAGTAATTAATAAAAAAAAAAGTTATCTTTTTTTAAATTAATAAATATTTTGTGAATTAAAAAAATTTTTGTGCCTGAGTGATTTTTTATAAGAAATATAATAAATTAGCCGTGATTGGAAACCATATTTTATTATTCAGATGAAAAAAGAATAAATGCTCATATTATCATTCCTCGAATCAAATGACCAATAATAATTCATCGCGCTTAGTCATTAAAATAGATCTATTTGTTTTAATAAAAAATCCTAATAATAAAGTTGGCTTATGAAAAACATAAAAAAAGGTGAAAGACGTCAATGTTTTTCTTTGGTGTATCTGGTTGCTGGTATCATCGACAAAAAATGCAAGTGACATTAATGCAGTGATGGCGTTGGCCGCGTGTCTGGCCCCGATAACGATCCACGGGAGGGTAATTACCGGCTAGGTAAGGTAAGTGCTTGAGGGTGACCTCATACCGATGAGCCATCAACCCAACCCCCACAGCCAATCACCCCGGCAGAGGAACAAAGCCGGACAAAAAATAAAATAAAAAAGATAAGATATTCAAACTGACAACAATAAATAAAAATTCTGATGTTTAAATAAAAATAATATCGATTTTGCACATGGACTTTTTTTTTCTTCTTAAAAGTTAATTATCTAACTTCAATCAAAACCAGGATTAATAAATTATAACAAAATGAATAAAATTTCGGATTAAAACAAAATAGCAGATATCAAAACAAGGCCTTTACTTTAAGTTGGGTATGTAGAAAGAAATGCAAAAATTAGTTTATTTTTATTTGTTGGAAGTTGCCAACTCACTAATATATTTTTTTAATTAATTGCTCCATAACTCATCTAAGAGTGCAATATTGCATTTTTTAAATCTCCCTAGAAATTAAAAATTGGCCATTTAGGTTCCTATTTTTTAGTAAAATTTTACTCGCAAATTTTCAAATTTTCGTTGATATCTGTTAATTGGTCTGGAAATTTTATCTGAGAACAAGCTTATATTAAAAAATGTAAAAATTTTATTTTTTTTTTTGTTGAAAAGATGTCACTCCGAAGACCAGAAAGGAAGACTGCTTAAAAATGTTCAACCGGAAGTACTTTATTCTTTCACTTTTACTTTTCTTGCATTTTTGCATTTCTCTTATATATATTCTAGTGATAGCATATAACAATAGCAAGTCTGAAAGAAGAATTTTGTTTTCAATGTCTTTCATTTTTGCTTTATTACCTACAATTATTAATACATTATAAATAAGAGAAAGTAAAAACAATTATATTTCAAAACTATTAAAATTTTATTAGTCAATTTGTTATTAAAGCAATATTATAATAATAAAAACTTCTATCTTTGGCCATTTAGGCCGACGACATAATGGTAACTCTAGGGAGTAATTTTGTTGGGATTATACCGTTTCCCGTTTCATTCTTCAGGCGGAGATATCAAAGATTTGAACTTGAGCGCTAACTCAGAAACAGAAGCATATTGCTTTACCTGCTAATTACATCCTCAATAAAAAATTAAACCTATTTTTAAAAATTTTATTTTTCTATAAATAAAATATTTAAAAGAATAAATAAATATCTAACTTTTTTGGAATTCAATTTTTTTAAGTTAAAAAAAAAAAAATCAATCCCAAGAAACCATTTCAAATTTTGTTCATTTACATAAAATTGATAGCTTTATGGAAATTTTTTCTGCAAGATTTGTCAATATGGAAATTGATCTTATCAATTTAGAGGTGGCGTTTGTCTGCTCTTACTATATGGAAATGATAGTATAAAATACGTACTAATATAAACACCAAAAGGAAATTGAACAAAAAAACCAAAAAATATATATTCGTAAAATAAGCAGAATTGTGTAATAAAAAAAAAAAAAAAATAGGTGATAGGTTCTCCCCAACTATACAGTTCATGAACTGTATATCTACTATAATTATGTGTTTATCTAATATTTCTTTCAAATAAATCTAGTACTATTAATTCCCTTATTGACGAATTGTATAATTTCTATGCGTAACAAATAGCTAAATAAAATACCAACTGTTGCGTATTATCTTTTTTGCAATATTTTTTATGTACGAAAAACTGCCTTGGAATAAACAACCAATAAAATGAAATATATACACTCTTTTAGATAAATAAATAGCTTGTTTTAAATTCTTTCATATTAATGAGAGAAAGAAATAAATATTCAGGTGACCGAAATAATATCTATAGAAGAAAATAGTTGTAGGTAGCAGGGAATGAATTGAGCGATGTGTTTTGTAGCCGCTGGTTGTATAATAAAGCAATAAAGACGGGGGCCGAGAGGCTCAAAGGGGCCGAGAAGCAGCAGAAAACCGACGTTAATTTCCTGGCTCATTAAGGCTAGACAAGACCTCTTGGCACGCAAGTCCTAAGTGTTGCCTGAATTACAGGGATGAGTACTCTATCTCGTTGTTTAGGGTAATTGAAAGTGTAACAAGGGAAATGAAGGGTTGTCTACACCAGGGCGAGATTGAGTAAAGGGGGTGGGAGGTGTTTTGGGAACACACTGTTACAATAACAATTCATTTCCCCCGTGAAGCTGTCAGGGGGGGAGTCTTGCTCCCTTTGATATTCCATTACAGCTCAGGATGTTTAATTTTCGATCAGAGTTCAACTATCTTTCACTCGTTTCCGGCTGTCCGATCTATAAGTCAACGGCTTTTTGGGGAAGAGCAAGAAGAGAATTCCCATTTAAAAAAAAAAAATAATTCCATTCGCGTTAAGGAAAAGTTTCGACGGGCGAAAAACTTTATTGTCTAATATTAAATCCGTTCGTGATCTATTATCTTCTGAAGATATCAAAATTAAATTGCAAAAGTTTATACCGAGAAGAAGAGATAGAGCTTCGAGGCACGGAAGACACCAATTGAATTGGGGAGGGATTAAATTAAACCAACACAACGAAAAATCATTAATCGGAAAACGGAACGTCCATATTGATAACAACAACAAAAGCCGCCCTTTGTCATGTTGATTAGAGACCAAAAACAAAGCAGGTACAGTAGGTTCCAAAAGTACTAGATAACAAACATCTTTTATCTCTAATATGATTTAAATTTTATAAATCAATAAAGAATAATAGAAATTATTATTTCAAAAATTAATTGACCTTTTTTCTAATTTAATTTTTTTAAGGGAATAAAATACAATAAAATTCTTGGTACTGTAGTAAGGAGTTTAGAAATAAAAAATATTTTAAAAGTTCATCTTATTAAATTATCTAAAAACTAAGATTTAATTATTTAATAATAACTAGCTCCTGTCCCTTGGAGTAGAGCTCTTGTTTTATGATTTAACGGTCAGTATTTCACTTCCCCTCCTATTTAAAACCATTTATAGCGGCTAACAATTAATTTAAATAAATATGGACTGATAGCAGTTATACAGCATTTATCAAGCATTTATACAATTTATCGTTAATGTCTATATGGCTTTCGATGTCGCAAGAGAAAAAAAGTAATTATCTATGTCAAAGGGAATGTTGTTTATCCAGTTTTCTCTCTTGACTGCTCAATGAAGTTGAAATTCGAATAATCTTGATATAATTTAATATTAAAATACTCTCATATTCATTAACTTGATTCTTGAAGTCAAATTTTAAAAATACTTTCTCTTTTCGTATATATATATATATATTTATTAGGATATTGTACTTGACTTTGTTATTATAAATATGATAAGAATATGTCGAACTAACTGGCATTATGTTACATTTCTTATAAAATTGGACTTGTACCAAATTAAAAAGAATATATATATATATATTCTTTTTAATATATACCAGGTATATATATTAATATATATTCTTTTTAATTTGGTACAAGTCCAATTTTATAAGAAATTTAACATAATGCCAGTTAGTTCAACATATTCTTATCATATTTATAATAACAAAGTCAAGTACAATATCCTAATAAATTTTTCAAATATATTATTGCATACAGATTTAAATATAAAAACTAAAATACCGGTATGTCAAAGGATATATATATTCCACTTTAAATAAAAATAACTCATATATATAGAAATAGGGAAAATTTATATTTTAAATTTGAGGGAAATCTTTTTTTTTATTTATTTATTTTTTATTTAATTTAATTTAATTAATATATAATTATTTCAAAAAATAATCGCTCTTGGAAGAGTACTGATGATTCTAAAATTAGGAACCCTTCTGGGGGCTAGAAGTCCTTAAATTGTTTTTGGAATTTATCTTAATTTTTTTCTGATGATCCGCCTCTTTGATAGTTACTATCACTGTTACGTCTATTACTGGTTACTTTATCAAACTTTTATTTTGAATTAATTTTTTTTTACTTTATTTTTCATTAAGGAAAAAAGTAAGGATTACGAAGGGGAGCAGGAACGTTTTCTTTTTAGGGTACAGGATCAGCAATAATTGACGTCATTTGAAGGAAGAGCGGAGTGGTGGAGCAATTTTTAAGAAATCCAAAGAATGTTTTTTTTTTTTCCTTTTCAAAATTTTTAGCCCCATTTGGGTATTTAGAAGAAGATTGCTCCCTTCTTCATCAAATATGAAAAAATTAAAATGGAAGAGGATTTTCAAATAAATAAAAAACGTTAGATTTAATATATATGTACATAAAATAAGAATTATAAATAAATTTTGAGATTAAAATATAATATAAAATTTTTTAAATATTATTATTTGTTATAAGATTTTGAGGAGTATAATTGACATAATGTACTGTTGTTAAATATTAGGGAGTATGTAGATCGTTCTCCTGAACCACCCCGTTGCTGCGCCCCTGGACTCACATGACTAAAAAATTATCAATTGATAGAATATCTAAAGTAAAAGAGTTAGCTTTAGAATTAGAAATAATTTTATTTCCATTTGTAGTATAAAATAAAGAATATTTTGTTAAAACTTTTCTTTTGAAAAATACAATTAATAAAATTATATTAATACAAAAAATCGTCAAGGGTATATACTTTTGAACCCTACTGTATATCTATATATATAACAGAGCTGATGTATGTTTTGATAAAATTTAGATTGACAAACGTTATTGTGAAACAAGGCTACATATTTGATATGCTATATGAATGCTGAATTGTGATTGGTAGATACAATAGACCTATACTCATATTGAGGGATTGTTTCATTTTAAGCCAAAAGTCAATCCAGCACAAGTTGCGGGCCGAGCAAATTATTTGAAAAGTTTATATTATAACAGAAAATAGAAAATATCAATGCAGTTGCCGAGAGCTCAAGCGAAATCGGAATGGAAAACACTCACTAACAGAAAAGCATGTTAAAAATTGACTTGGGGCTTTGCACGAGTTTAAAGCCCTTGTTTACCGGCCCTCGATAAACAAAGATTGTTTCGTAGAGATCGGACCAACCATTCACTGCATAATGCACGAGTATATTCATCGGAGTTAATCAAGAAATAAAGGGGGGGGGGGGGAGAAACAAAATTAAATGTAATTGAATACAAAATAATATATATATATAAACATTGGCAGATCAACGAAATATTTTCTATAATAATGAAGAGGGAAGCCATCAAGAACAAAGAATAAATGTGAAGGCGGGGCCGTCACTAATTTTAAACATTAATATTTGATAGAACTCCTTTCCTTTAGAGCAGAGGTAAAGCTCTTGTTTCATAATCTAAGGTTTCCTTCCCGTTTTGAGTGATAGAATTTATTTAAACTATTTTGGCTACTAATTAATTTAAATAAATATATATGGAGTATAAATGGCCTTAGATGCTGAAAAATGACAAAATATATATATATAAAAGAGAGAAAAAATTTATAATTTTACAAATGAATAATCAAATAAAAGAAATCCAAAAGAGTTCACAATTATATAGAGCTCGAATAAAACTATTTGTTAATTCAGGAATACCGAGGGAGAGGGGCACCAAACCTGTGACGATTTACGAATCTTTCTGGCGGTGGCAAATATTTTTCTCGAGTGTTATTATTTTACTTAAAATTTATTTTTTTATTCTTAAAATTCAAAATCAAGAAAATTTCCATACAGAATATAAAATAAAAGAGTCAAAGATCTGGAATAACGGTGGGGAAGCTTTTTTAAATGAAAGGCCATATTCATTTTCAGAAAATAGTGGAAAGGCCCGAAACTTCGAACCACCATATTAAGTAAAACATTTATTTACAAGTCTCATCATATTATATATATACTTACATTTTATATTAACACAAAATTTAAAACTATATAATTATAAAGATAATAAATAACTTGCCAAATTGTTATTGAAGTGAAAATTTCATAATTTAAATACGTAGTTAGAAAAAATTAACTATAGTATAAAAATAAATAATGCCGATCAGAATGTCTTAAAAGGGAGCAGGTTCTATATCCCTGATCTAGGGCGAAAGCTTCTTTCCTCTCTTTTCAACAAAAAGGTAAAAAAAATACGCCAAAGGAGAGATGAAGAGAGGCAACCAATGAAATAAAAAGATTAATTACTTCTGTCGATGTTTCACACTCATCTTCAGGGTAGAAAATTAGATGAACAGTTGACATGTTCATATAAATATGTAATTATATATGAATCATGTTAAAAATTGTTTGGCTTGCTATAGATCTTGAGTCACTTATAATTATACAGTATTTTTAAGGCCTATTGCTATTCTTGGCATTATTCATATATAAATTAATGTATTTGTATGACCATAAATTACATCTTTATTATATGGAAATAATCACGTTATTGTGCATCTAATTTTTTGTCCTTGAAATAAATAAATTTATTTACGACCTCCTTAGAGGCACAAGTCCTCGGTGGCTAGGTCCAATCAAACACAAATACAAA
>JAAAKE020140037.1:0-13531 GCA_010014785.2 Anisolabis maritima
AAAAAAATAATTAAGAAGTCGATTTATTAGCCGAGGGGATCAAGCAGTTAAGCTTATAATCCTGAGTTGATAGCAACCCAGTTCAAATTCATCTCCTGGCCAAAATGTACTCTCTTCTCCTGGGAAAGGAAATGGGAATTCACCCCAATATACTGGTATGAAAGTTACTCTCTGGAGTGTCAATTCCTGACACAAAAGAATGAAAATGCTGATGATAAGCCTTTGTTAATAAGAGAAATTAGAAGTTTCCTTATGTTTTGTTTAAATGAAATTAATGTCATTCAGAAAATAAATAAAATTGCAGGAGTGAAGCGAGGAGAAATTAAATAATAAAAATTATTTAATTTTAACTTTCTCTTACCTATATATGTTATATATAGTGATAAAGTATTGCGATCGCAAAAAATCGATTTGTAAATTTCAACGGAAATACACGTTTGAGGTCACCTGAGTGCCGGAAAGAAAATTAACAGCCACCGAGATTATTGTCAATAAACAATGCCAAGCAAAACCGCTAAAAATTGAAATAAAAAAAGGACCCTGAGTCTAAAAAGATGAGTGGTCTCTCTCTCTCTCTCTCTCCTTGTGTGAACAAGATTTCACAAAAAAAAAAAAAAAAAAAATATTTGAGCTAGGTACGCTGAGTCGTGTTTATCTCGTAGCTTTTTAATAAATTTGGCCAAAGATTACTAATACTTATATACTTTTTTAATATATTTAAGGAATTAATATATTAAATTTGTATATTTTGAAAATTATTATTTTTTTAAGTCTTCGGCATTTGAGGCTATTTAGACTCCGTCCTTATATATTTAAATTAATTGGCAGTCAATATAATATAAATAAATTTTTGTCGCTCAGGTCGGGAAACTGGGCTTTAGTACGTGAGGCAAGACCTTTACCTCTGCACCAAGGGATAAGGCTAATTATAATTATTGCTACCAATAGTAATCGCTTTTCAAGTCGGCAGATTGACATGCCTCTTTCATAAAGAGGGCCATGCCACGCGCCCCTCTGTCCACCTGATCGTTTAGCAGTTTTTTATTCATATCAATGCAATTTTTTATTAGGCCTTCTTGACATAAACTATAAATTATTGATATAAATTTGACACTGACTATTTTCTGTTCATATTTATTTAAATTAATCGCTCCTAAATTTTATCCATCAAAACCGAAAGCGACTCTTTGAATCATGAAACAATCTGAACTCTACTTCAAGGAATGAGTCTTATTTTTAGTAATTGTTTACAGAAAAATAAGTTTGATTTTTTTTGCCCTAGTCCCTTACAGCAGAGATAAAGGTCTTGTTTCATGATTGGATCGTGTCCCGTTCTGAGCGATAAAGTTTATTTAATTTATATTGGCTACCAATTAATTTAAATAAATAATAAATATATATAATATTTTGGCCTATATTAAAATTAAAAATACAAAAAGCCGATAGGAGGCTTGTCCCCTCGCTGATAATAATTCACCGATGTTGATAAAATATCATCTTAATATTTTATCAAACATATTATTTACAACCTCTTCTTTTTTAATAAAACATGTTTGCTAAGGTAAAGAATTTGCTTGAAGTGCTTTAGAAAATATCAAAACACCCACGAAGACAAAATACGTAATACATTTCAAATGAATATTTATTTTTAATTTATATATAAAAAATGATTTCTTTAATTTTTTTTCCATATTATAAAAAAAAAAATCTTAGAAAAAAAAATTGAACAAAGAAGACAAAAGGTCATCACATCATCGGTCACAAAAATGAATGATTGACATAATATGACCTGTCTCATTTCCCCATTTGTTTAATTTACTTCCTGGGACGCCGATAGCCAATCATTTATCAAACAAATAATACAATTGAATCACTAAACATTTATTTATGAATTAAAAATAACGGAGTGAATGATGCAAATGGATGGTGAATGAATCATTTTCTCTCTCTCTCTATTGGGCTATTTGGATGATGGAACTTAAACTTTGACCTGGAATTGGATTTAAATTAAAGAGTGATTGTATTTATTGGTTGCTAGGCCTGATGAGTTGTCAATGGTTGGATGTATTTAAACATTTTAGGATTCCACACCCCTGGCCAAAACAGAAACACATGACCATTAATTCATTTTGAATGTTTCCAATTAGATTTTGAAGGGGGAGAAAAACGAAGGGCGTGTGCTGTTCAGCGTACTCGAAACTCTCCAAATCCCAAACATCTGAATCTAATCACATTTTCAAGACTAAAAAATCTGTTAGAAACACTCACACTTGAATCTCATATATCTGATTGATCAATGTGATTTTAAAATCTAATTTTATAATTAAAGGGGATATTTAAAAGTATAATTTTTCTACATATTAATATAGATAACGTTTTTTTTTACATATACACTAATTTGAAGACCAAAGGATGTTGGACGGATTGAGTGGGGAATTAGCTCAAAGATCTTGATAGTCCAAGATCGCGTGGAGAATTATTTGGAAATTATTTTCACTTTAAAAAAATTGAAAATGCTCATAACAGCTAGAAATTTAAATATTTTCTCCTTGCTAAGAGATTGAAATTAAATGCTTGTAAATTCATTCAAAGAGCCTTTCCCTTGGAGCAGGTAGTGGTCTCGCTTCACGTTCCAAAGGTCAATGGTTACTTGAGCGACCAAAATTACTTATTAGCTACTATTTAATTTAAATAAATATGGATGAATTCTAAATGAACTCAGATGTTGAAACATACAAGAAGATATAAAAGAAGTGTGATTTATATTTAAAAAAATTCTTTAAAATTTTGGAGGGTTTTGACGCTTACTATAAATGCACAAAATTAGTTGACTCCATTCTTTTAAAATACCCATCCACTTCTACTCTCTGGACGAATCAGATTCTATAATTTTAGAAAAGTGATGCACGTTTCATTCTTATAAGATAGTTAAATAACATAATTCAGAAAATTGTAGAAAAAGAAATTCGATAAACAAATTACTTCAAAAATCTACAAAAAATGTATGTATTATAATTTCAACTTTTTATCTATTAAAGATACAATACCCTATTTCTAAATATAAGCTATTCATTTGAGTTAAACTTTTTTGTACCTGTGAAACATTATAATAATTTTTTATAACCTTAGAGAATAATAATAGGGATTATCTGTATATCTAATCTACCAAATTATCCCCTTCGAAAAACCTCTTAATTTCTAAATAAATACCCTCTCCTCCCCTTTAAAACATAATTAGCAGCTCTCATGACTGTTCAAAAAAAAATTCCCCCCCCCCCCCTATAATTTTCCCTCGGAAACATTTGATAATAGTGTCAAGTTTTGTGTAAACACAACATGCAATTCTCTAGTTAGTTTAGAAACTTATTCCGCCCTTTGCATATATGTTCGTAAGAGAATATATAATATTTACTTATTAAATTTAACTTGATAGTTTTTATTAAATCTCCATCAGAACCAAAACTAAACTCAAAGTTATAAAAGAAAAACAGACAGCGTTCGTTCGTTGCCCAAGAATTATTTTTAACCAAGAGTTAACATAATAGTTATTTAATTATACAAAAAGAAAAAAAAAAAAAATTAAATTTACCATAATAAAAAACTTATAATAAATAACAAATTAATTATCAAATATAAAGTAATTTTAAGAATAAAAAATTTAACAGCACAAATCCATCTTTTAGGTTTGTATCTCAAAGTAAATAAGTTTTTCCACTTTTTTGCTTTTATTATTTAGGTGAGTTGAGGTTGGCAGAGAAAATTAAAAAAAAAAACGGCTGGACCATCGCAGAGTATCATGGAGGTAGAATAGAATAGAAAAATGTTACCTCTTAAGCAAAAAAAAAAAAAGCTTGGCCACCTCATTTACAATCATGTTTAAAAATAAAAAAGTAAAATAAAATAGAGAGAGAAAAAAAAGGCGTATTGAAGTCGATGAACGCCATGGAAGATCCGTCCTTTATCATTAGTAAATTCTAATACACATCATCATCTATTAATTTTAATTAATTAATTATAGAAGAAGAAGAAATCCCATTCTTGAATACATGTAATAAATAATAACTAAATATGAGCACGTAAATTTTCTTTGAAAATTAGTTGAAATAATTATTCCAGTAGGCCTTTATATTATTACCAATTATCTGACCTCTGTCCGTGCAACAAGTTGAAAGTATCAGGTGTCCGAAATACTTAATAATATTTGTTTTTAAATTATTTATGCCACGAGGAAGTAAAATCTCATATTTTATTAAAACAAATGAAAAAAAAAAAAAAACTAATTTTGGAGGAAGCATCCTCTCTCTCCCTCTGTGACCACCCGGTCGACTAAAAGAGAGGGAGATGATGTCATCCAGACGCGTTCTTATTGGCTGATCCAATAATAAAGTAAAGTAAAGGTTTATTTATCTGCATGCCTCTAGCTTTAGAGCATCTTGCAATACGTAATTGTATATAGCAATGTCTCGTAAAATCCGCGACTAATTAATAATATATACCATTAAATTGTTTTCATACTATCTATATAATATTAAAATTCGAAAGTGTTTGTCATTACAGGCTTCTGATTGGCTGATGAATGTTGCATCATGTTGATGTTGCTATCATAGCCTGCAAGACGATCTTGACATTTATTTCTAAAAGTGAGGTTAGATTAACAAATTAAGAAAATTATATCCGGGATGTACTAGTATATAATTATTTATATAATTACTATATTATATAGTATTATTTTTTACGTTAATACTAAATATATTTTTTAAAATAAGAAATTTTTTTGTGAAGTGCAATTTTCTAAGCGCAATTTTTTGTCTTTCATTTTTCACTTATTTATTCCAAGTAAAGTTAAATTATTATTTAAATCGAATAAAAAAAAAAAAAAAAAAAACGTATTCATTTTCCACAATACATTCAGCTGCACATCACCAAGTACGAATTTCATTTAAAGCCGGATTGTAATTAAAATTGAAAATTTTAATTTTATTAGATTTTTTTAATAAAAAATATGAAATAAAAGTATATATACGGTATATTATTCACTACCCCTACTCCCCGTATTTGGCGATCATAGCCGTTGCGATGCTCAATTGAATAAATTTACTCGAGATGCAAAAATAATATGATAAACTAATCAAGGGATTCTCAAACTTTTGAATTTCACTTCCCTTTGAAATTAAATTTTTTTAAGCCCTTCGATATCTCAGACAATTTAGACTCCATCCTTCAACTAAAATTTGAGCCTTTAATAAATATTTAAACATATTAAGATATTAATATATCATTAGTAAAAGAAAGAAATTTTCGTGAACATTTTCTCTTATTAATTTAAAAATATTTCTGCTGATCATAGTTCGAGAAATATTAAGATATAAAAATTAATGTGAACTTTATTTAATTACAGAATTCGTACATTTAATGAAAAAATTTAATTAAAGAAGTCCGTAAAGGCTAAAAGCATCAAGTAAAAACCAATTTCTTCTCAAATTAAATAATAATAACTGTCACATTATTTTCTAAGTCTAAAAAAAATGTTATCAAATAAAAAAGACTAAGTAAAATATAATGTAGAATGCTAATTGAATTGATATAAATTTTAAAATTTAATTAAATTCTCTTAATATATAGTTTTAAAATTAAAAAATTTTTAACTCGTTATTGCTTCATATAAATGACTTTGAAAAATTGAATATTAAAAAATATTGTTTCTTCTTCATTTTTGTAAGATAATTATTTTTTGCAAACGAAACTTTTTCAAAATGATTATTAGAAGTATTTTAAATTATAATTGAAGCATCACTTCGATTTTATCTTATATAACAGGGGATCCTAACCTTTTTTGACATGCTTATACTTTTGAAGCCCTTTTCACCAAATTATACCACATTTATTTATTTTATTCTTTTTATTGTGCATCTTTCGCCATTTTTATTTCGCGTACTCCTAAACAACCAATTCCGCTATTCACGTTGGGAACCGTTGCTATATAATAGAATTTTATTTTAATAAAATCCTTTGATCACTATTATGGCTAACAAGCTCAAATTCACACAGATTAGCTTATGAACAAAAAAACTTTTTTGAACCTATATAGCCATTAAATGATATATATATATATTTTTTTTTATGATACAACGATCCAGGCATATATATTTATATCAATTGGTATCCAAATGATTTAAATAAAATTTTATCGGGGTGCCTGGGATCCAAATCCACTCCCCTTGGCTTTGAAGGTTATCACTACTGTCATAGTCAATATATTTATCCTCTCGGTCACGGAAGTGAGGACGTCTCATTCTTTATTTTATTTCAATAAAAAATTATTTGTTGACTGCAAAAATCCTGAATACAACATTATTCAATCAGGATTCTTCGCATTAAAAGTTATATTAAATATATTTTCATGATTATTTATGTATTCTCCTGATACATCATACATTTGTCTTATTCTTTATTTTATGTTAATTTCTTTATGCAATTTTTTTTCGCTCTGATTACATAAGATCATCGTCAGAGGATATGATATGTAATTATTTGTTAAGAAATATATTCTGTCAACTAACGAGCGATAGCCTATTAGGATTGAAATATTTATATGAATAAATTTGTTTCAAAATTAATATTTTGTGGCATTGTAGTTTGTTTATACTTAAAATTATATTTTATTATTAATTCGATTAATCAATCCAATTAAATAATGACCCAGTTTGAAAATGTTATATGGTGCTTTGATTCATTCAGAAAAACATTTCTCAATGCATAAAGGCAAAAATTTAATTAATTAAATAAATAGAAACTCGGAAATATTCTTTCATAAAAGCAATGATTTTTTTTTTTTAGAAATAAAAATATAGATTCTTTTTGAAATTTCTATATTAGCAAGCTTTTACTTTATTAATCATAAATACATATCTGTTTTTTCTCCTTAAGTAGATGGCAGTTGTGGTTTTGAAATCCATTTCGGCCATTATCGTTTTTATTGGGTCGTTTCTCGTTAGGGTAAAAGCCTCAGATAGTTCGATGTGGTTTTCGAACCCTAGTCCTTAAATGACACTCGGACGGGATCTCTAAAACAAAGGATATTCCCTTTCAGACAAATCTACATGAAATAATCTTGAAAGAAATACGATACAAAAGAGAAATTAACACTCCTCACCCACTTTTGATTAATTAAATTAGCCAAGGTTTTTTTTTAAATTTGTTTCCCTAATAATATTTTGTTATGGAGATTGAATTGATATAAATATTATTCTTTAATTAAATTTATTCATAAAGAATGTCGAGGACTTGGCAAGGCTTTATTCATTTATTTTATTTATTTATATAAACAAAGAGAGTTATTGAGCGCAAAGACTAGAAAAAAATTCAGAAAAATCACCATTCTACAACTTCTGGGGCGAGAATTATTCTCTAAAGAGACAAAAAGTTTAAGATTTTTTTTAAAGCTGTAAACGCTTAATGAACAGAGGCAACTTTATTTTAAACTGAATATTTGTTGGCCACGTGGATTTATATAATTTTCTCTTGAGCTTTGAAATTTATTAAATTTATATATATTAAAATTTTTTGTACATTTCTCGACTCCAAGTCAAACTATGCCCCAATAGATAGAAAAAACTTTTCAGAGAAAACCCAGCGGTCAAGGGGGCAAAGCCCCTTGGCTTGGTGCCTAGCCCGCCGAGGCAGCTAGTTAAAATAAAATTCCAAGATCGCCTAAGGAGATGCTATATATATCTCATAAAAAAGAGGCTCACATAGAATAAAATTCTTTAAGATAAGTGATAGGAAAGCAATATGTTTGTTGGTTGCATAAGTTAGAGGCGCGCGCCTCTAATAAATAATATTGGTAATAAAATAATATTTTTCTTTTAATGAAATTATTTATATTCCTTAGTAGGACTAATTCAAAAACAATTGGAGCATTATCTTTAATTAATGCTTAACTGACTAATTATTAATTAGCGAGATTTGAGAGTTGCAAATTTTTTTAAATACGGTTCCTATTTTTAATTTTTATAAACCCTTCTTCTTAGTCAATTAAACTAGATATGACCAAAACCTGCTGAAACTTATAGCATCTTAAGACTGACCTTTTTTCTTTTTCGGATGGATTTGTATCTTAAGTCAAAATCAAAATAACTTCTAGTCATTTTGTTTTTTATTTATTTGTTATTACTTTTTTCTCTCTCTCTCTCTTAAGAACCTTTTTATTATAAAATTAAGCTTCAAATAAGAATACTTTTTTGGTTCTTTTTCTTTTAATACCTAGTTAATTTAGTATAGCAGTAAATTGACTTCAAGTAACGCACACAAATATATTCGCATATCTGATTCTCTTTTCTCCGAATTGGTGAGCTTGCAATTTTATTGTAAAGACTCCTGGCTTAGGCTCATTAAAAAAACATAGAATAACAAACATCGTTTATTTGTTTTAAGGTCTTATAACTTAAAATTATCGTTAAAATGATAAAACTTTTTCAAAGAACTGAACGATAGATAATTTATGTACAACAAAAGTTTTTTTTACTTTTTTTTTTTACTTGTAAGGTGAAATTTTTTAAAACCACACCTGTTGGTTAGTTTGGAAGAAATAATGACCAAAACATCAAATCAATAATAATTAAACTAAGTATGAAATTTTACAGAAAAATTTCTATCAAATTGTATTTAGTGAAGGCGGGAGTGCGGGCGATTAAAATAAAAAAAAACATTTTGTTTCGAGAGTTCGTCACGCTCATCTTAAGAGCTAAGAAATTGTCATAAAATACAGTTGTAGGTATTTCATTATTAAACTGATTTTGTTTCATCATTCATAATAATAAGATTGTTTGCTTAACGACTAAAAAGAGACATGTACCAAATAATTGATGTAGTAATGAAATACTTAACATTGTTTTTGTGAGTATATTATTTTGTTGGTGAATCTGAATTTTTTATGATAATTTTGTTAATCCGTGAGGGACGCTCGAAAAAATTTTTTATTTTAATCACCTGGCTACTCACCGGGACTCGCGCCTCCATTAAATCCAATAAAAAATTTACAGCCAATTCACACCGAAGATATTGCTTCCAAAGTTTTTCTCTAATGGCAAATCCTACTTATTAGACTGACTGAAATGGCTCAGAATGTAGGATTAAAATCTAGAAATGAATATACAAGAAGTTAAACATAGGAAATAAAGAATTAATAAGTTTGTATGAGGCAGACATCGGGTGGGTTTGAGGTGAACTCACCTATTTTAAAATATTCTTTCTTAACTATCTAAAAGTAAAATCAATTTCTTATCAAAATTTCATGAATGGATAAAATATAGATTTCATCTGAAAAACAAATCAATGATGAACTTGAAGGAGGGGGGGGGGGTGAATTAAAATATTATTGTATTATTATCATATTATCGCTCATTCTAGATGAATAATTCTGACAAGAATTTTACGTCAATGATATATAGTTTAATTAACAATTAAATTTTTTTGTTATCTTAACTCTCTAATTCATTCACTTTTGCACAATTATTATCTCTATTTCTAATCAAAGAGATAAATTCAGATTTTTTTTTCTTTCTCTTAAAAAAAAAATAAAAATAAAAAAAAAAATAAAACAACCGTCCACGTCTTAATTAAGATATTGAATAATTTTTTGCGATTTCTCCATCTAAAAAAAAAAATTCCAAACAACTTTCTGGTATTTAATTCTCAAGTGTATTTACAAATACTCAAAGAAACTCAACGACAAAAACAAACTTTTTTTTAATATTTATGTTTGAAACTCAAGGGAGCTTAAACTGTCGACTATTGGCTAAGATATCTGCCATAGCTAAATATAATAATTTTCTTTTCTAAGAAATTATAGAATATAACATTTATAATTGAATAATATAATAAATAAATATAAAAAAGATTTTTGATTTTGTTTCTTAAATAAATATTTATAATTATAATATGAGATATATGAAAACTTTTTTTCTAAGTAGTCAATCATTCAGTCTAATGCTTAAAGGAATCGCGAGGGTCGGTTTGTGTGGCCACACAGATTGTTATAAATATTGCTAATGAATTCATTAAAAATTTAACAATATTTATAAAAGTTCCACCCCCAAAAAAAAAGAAAATTATAGGATAAGGCGGGAAAAATTTTTTTAAAATTCAATTCAAAAAATTCAAGAAGAAGAAGTGTTTATTTTTTTATCTGACACTTCGAATAATTTTCATTTCATAGAGATTATTAAATTTAAAAAAATTCTTTTTATAAAAAATTGTTTTTTATTAAATAAATTTGTTTGTAGTTGTTCTCTATGAAGCACACTTTTAACAATTAGTAAATTATTTGATAGGAAAAAAAAAATGAATAATATATTAATACGAAAGGACAAAAATGTTTTTCATATTATTAACACAACAATTTATAATTATTATTAAATAAATATGGTATAAAGTACTATTTATACAGCAGCAGTTCTTAACACCCGGCCCTGCAGAATTAAAAAAAATTTAAAAAAATTTAATTTAAATTAAGTTTTTAAAACGAATAAGACTTATTACTAATTTATTTTGTCCCGAACGCTTCAAATTTTTATATTTGTTTTTATAAAGCATTATTTATTAAAATTTATTTATTTCAGATTGTATTTGTTCAATCTAAAAGTTTTTCTTTTTTTTTATCTTCGTTAGTAGTTTGGCAGTCCGCCGAACGAAAAAGATTGGGAACCACTGCTGTAGAATATTTTGATCATTAAAAATTTCTAAGGTACTAATCGTATACTAATGGAGTTTTCAATTCATATATATGATTAAAAATATAAATTTCGCATTATATTATTGTTCGAAAAAATAAATCTTTTTGAAGGACGAATATATTATGAAATAGTGGATAATAAAAACCGGGAATAGATAAAATATTTGAATCCTCAAATTTCATCAAATTTGGTCCAGGTGTTTAAGCTGCGTGATGACGAGTCATTTAGTTCATCAGCCATTTTTTTTTCACTTTTAGGCCTATACAAACTACTCACTCAGGAATTGTATCTCGTAATATATGACAAACATACTTAATATTATTTATACTTCAAAATTTAATTTAAAAAATCCCCAAATGGTACCTAAGTATATAGTAAAAGAATAATTTTTTATCATATGTCATGAATGTCATTTTACGGAGTCGCGGTGGAGGTCCAACCCCAAAACTTATTGCACTTTCTGCATCCCTTCCAAAAAATCCCCCCCCCCTCTTTTAAGCTATTAATATATATTAATAAAATCTTATTGAATTGATAATCGAAGCCAATATTTCGACAACCAATTAACTATTATAATTCTAATTATTATTATGTAATAAACCAATTAACCCTCATCGAAAGTTTTTGATTAAATCAGTATTGAATTGAAAACCGATTTCCATCTAAATCACTCCATCCCTTCCGAATTAAATTAAAAAATCACTCAACTGCATTTTTTTTTTTAGTTTGCATTAAAAGGCACTACAAATTGAAATAGCAATTTTCTTGATTATCAATCCGTTTTCGAGAATGCACGTGTAACGGACCTGGCAATATCTCATTTGATTTATTTCGCCATATTATTCCATTCATTCATTCATTGTGCACACTGGAAAACGCTCAGGTCGTTTATTGATCGTGCTTTTAATCGCGCCTCTCTCTCCTCTACTCTCTCTCTCTCTCTCTCTCTTCTCTTTCTCTCTGTTTGTCTTTTTGAGATAAACTCGCGAACATCATAAAACGGATCCGGCTACATGGTATCACGAAAGCCTAGCCAAAAAAACTGCTCTTTTTTGTGATAACTAGTTGCATGATTTTTTTAAATCATAACAAAAGATAGCAGGAAATAAATTTGATTTTCCGGGAATTTTCAAGCTCAAATCTATCATTTTTAAAGTTTTTTTTTTTTTTTTTTTTTTTTTTAAATCAGTTATCTTTGAACATGAAAAAATTCATATGATATATTAATATTATAGGAAAAAGGTTTAAACTGTTTTATATGCATACATAAAAAATGTATTGTTGAAAGTCCAGATTTAAATTTTATTATATGGTAACTATCTATCTATCTATCTTCAATAGAAAAGAAGGTAATGTAATCATACTAATTTTTTCAAACCTTTTATAGGAATTCAGTAATTAAGTTAAACATCTGTTATGAGCATGATGTCCAACTCTCAGTCTATAAACCCGTCTAGATCATATCTATTAAGGGTATTTTTTACGAAATCCTATTCAAATCATCAACAATGATCTAATATGGTTCGCTTATCCTCCTCATTGATAAAATGTATTTGAATTAAATTGACTACCAATTAATAAAATTAACATAATCAGGGTATATTCTGATTTATTGTTAGTATATATATATATAGTGAGAATATATTGCGATCGCAAAAAAAAAAATCGATTTCGAGATTTTAACGGAAATAAACGCTTGGAGGTCCTCTGAGCCTAAATTTGGCGTGATAGCATATCACACAATTTTCCTTTACTTAGGTAAGAGAAAGTTGTGTGATGTGCGACTATCAACATAAGAGATTCTTTAAAGAAAATAGTAATTTCCACACACTTTATCTTTAATAAATGCTATGTTATTTAATGTTTTAAAGTCCTCTGCCCTCAGGCTTATTGATATTACAAGTATTAAAAGAATTTCAATCCACATTTTGATTTTACTACTCATAAAGTCTATGAGTATTTTTATAATTTATCTTGAGGAAATTTTTACCTTTGATTTTATTAATTGGGAAAAACAAAATGGTTCTTCTCAACCAATTCTTTTATATATTTTTCAAATTATATTTTTGTAATTTAAATCTGAGATATAAATAAAAAAAGTACCTTTTTGGAGATAGAACTATCAGGCCTTAATTATAAACTAAAACCAGTCGACTTTTGTTAGGACTTTTTCCTCATATTGGAGGTTAATCGCTTTTGTTCATCTCTTAACAGAAAATAGAAAGAGTTCTGAAGAAGGGGCTGTCATTCGAAATCTCGACTGATTAATAATACAGGCCTTATATAATTGATTCTTTAAACATTCTCTTATTTATATTAATATTTTGATAAGATTATTTATTTTCATTTATAAAATCTATTTTGAAACGAGTTGTATGTTTTAAAGAAATTGAATAATAATATTCCAAAACTTTCATAGTTTTTTTGTTGTTACAAGTACATAAAAAAAAACTCTGGGGTATATTGTTTTGTTAATTGATTCAATTGAAGTGACTTAATATATAATATATTATATAAGTGAATAAAATATGGTACATCACACCTGATCCTCAGGCGAAATAAATAATTGGATGCAAGACTTTTTTCGCCTTTTATCAAACATCTCCAACGGTTCATTCATGTTTTCTCATAGTCGTCGGGAAATAAAAAAACATACATACATTAAATAGAGTATAATCTTTGCAAATATTTGCAATTAATGTTACCCCATAGATGTTTGCGACTTTATAAGTTATAAAAAGAATTATAATTGGAAAATTTGCATAATTATAAAGATTATAAAATATTGGCATATAAAA
>JAAAKE020140059.1:0-13529 GCA_010014785.2 Anisolabis maritima
AAGTTTTCACAATATTTTTTTTCATAAACAGACAGTCGGAGAAATATTTGATATTTAGATTAAAATATATATACCATATATATATATATATTTGATCTTCTCATCGGATTCATATATATATATATATATATATATATATATATTTAGATTAATATATATATATATATACTGAAATAAAAGGAAGCAAAATGCTTATCTTTTATTTTTTATCTTTTAAAGGGGTGCAAAAAAATGCATAGTGTCCGAGGAAAAGTGATTTTATTTAATAATAATTAAGATGAATTCTGAAATAACCCGTTACTTTTATCATCAAATTAAAAAAAAATATTTAAATTCTATATTTTAATATTATTAATAAATTTTTAGGGGTGAAAAATACAAAAAAAAGATTGGGAAACTCTGATGTAAAGAAATAAATACAGCAAAATTTTTCTAAATTTCTTAATAGATAATTAGTATTGCCACTTTCTTTTTAGTTAAAAAATTACTTCTAATTTTGCCCTCATGATGGAAATTTGCAAGCTACTTTTGGAGCTACCTTCCCTCCATCCCCTACTTGCTAACACCAAGACAGGTCATTACACTGTGAAAACGAGAAACCTTTTTTTTTGAAGAAAAAAAGATCTCTTTGAAAAATGACAAAACATAACGGGATTTAGTTATCTAAAAATATTATTCTTTTATTTTAAGAGAATATATTTCCTACAAGAATTCCTTGTTCTATGCGTAAAATACACAAATGCTATCTCATTAGAAAAATAGGATGAGATAGGCAAGTAAAAACATTTTTTTCAGTCGATATATAGTCTAGTATATATAATATTTTATTCAATGAAATCCTATTCAAATAATTTTTTGTTCAGTGCAGTCTTGTCTTTTGATCCACTCATTAAATTATGTTATAAGTATTTATGAAATAGAGACGAGGTGCATGAACTTATATTTTTTAATAGATTTTTTAAAAAATAGTTCATACAATTATTATTTCAATTTTTTTTTTTAATTTATAATTTAAGTTATATGTTCATATAGAATTTAAGTCTTGAATCGGAATTTGTTTTAGAGTCTGTGATGTGTTTCCTAAATTGCCAACATTTCAAATCCCTGCGATTATGATTACTATTTCATTTTATAAAATATTAAACTTGCACAACCGAACACCTGGCATTCTCTTAACTTTTTTCAAGTAGGTATTAATTTTTTGGATTATAATTAATATTGTAACTGATAAATCTAATAAATAAACATCGACCATAGATCCTGAGGAAGACCTTGACTCAAAATCGAAACGTCGACTGAAAAAATTTTTTACTTGCCCATTTGTCATCTTATTTTTCTAATAAATTCATCAGCTAGCACCTGCGATTCGTAAAAATCTTCAATCTTTTTTTCGTCTTAATAAATTAGAGGAACTTTTCTTTAATTTTTAGACTCATTTTACATATATTAATATATTATTAATAACTTGCACTGAATTTTTAATGTCTAATGAATTTTGGTTTTGAAACGTCATTTATAAATATAAAGAAAAATAAATGAAGACATCTAACTCACTAATCATAACTAATTCCCAATAAGAAAATACGTTGTTCCTTTCCTTTCCTTTCCTTTTTTTTTTATCTTAACAGCCACTCAGATAAATTCAAATCGTGGTGTCCCAAAGATTGTTATCTCGAGGACTTCGGGTGAAGCTCGCTTCCGGAAACGCAAAAAAATATATTTTCAACAAAAAAAAAAAAAAAAAAGATTATTTTTGAAATGAATTCCTTTAGGGCCGAAAATAGATATGGGGTAGAAGAAGAATAAAGGGAGTAAATTAATGTCTAACTCATTTATAAGTAAAACGGAAAGCCAGCGCGTGATCCTATTATAACACGAACTACCTATAGCTATTTTATTAATTGTAAAACTATTATAAGTTAGTTCTATTCAAAGTCAGAATGGGGATGATTTACGCCCTTAAACAAGAAAATTATGATTCGCTTTATTTCCAATAAACGTTCAGGATCAAGGGGTATTGCTTCATCAAACGAGATTTTTAGGCAACAAAGTCTTCCAACTCTATCAATCTCAGACTTCCTTTCCTTTCACACATTTCTGATCTGAAGACCTATAATATTTAGAGAGCCATGAATCTTACGTAAAATGGAACGCTCACCAACGACAGAAAGTCATGCCGACAGATGACACTCAAGGGTGTCCATGTCTTACAGTCATGTTAAAAATTTTCTAATCTTAGGTAACTTTCATTGATAGCTGACATTTGTTGTTAAACGAACTTCTTCAGATTGTATATGATTATTTTAGGCATGCGCACCATTGAGCTTGCTTTTCAAAGAGAAAGTATAGGAGTAAGCGTTTCGGTTTTGAGTTTACTGGTCTTAGCTAATCTAGTGAACTGGACAAAATATTCTTCTGGGCTCCAACTTAACATTTTTTTTCGATTATTAATTAAATTTTTTCCCCTCAGGAATTTTAACTGATTTACCCTCCCTTGTCTGAGGCCGACCTTAAATGTAGGCCTAGATGTATAACCACAAGCGCAGAATTTTTTCAAAGAAGAGAAAATTGAAGAATTTGCAAAATAACATATTTTAAATTTAATTTATTCACATTTTAAATACTATTTAAATATGAATAGAGGATAGGACAATCAAATATCCGGGACAATACCATCCATTCCGGGACGTCTAACCTATTTACCCTTTAAATATATCTATCGAAGATTTTATTGGTCTAAAATCATTGGATATTAAATCGTTCAAGTAATCAAACATTTTTTTAAATTCCCAAATAAAACAATTAAAAACTTCTCATTGATTGTACAATCGAGTGTTTGATTTAAAAAAAAAAAGAGAGAGAACAAAGAGAGAAGAATTGCAATAACTATCCAAAACAAAAAAAACGTGAAATAATAAATACATATAGATTTTGTGTGTGTGTTGAACATTTGCCCTGAGGAATGAACTCGGCGAGTGAAAATCAACCAACCACCTGTTAGCGATATATATATCGCGAAATTCGTATAGCCGATGGAAAAAATAACGCATAGCAAGAGAGAGAGAGAGATAGGAAGAGGGTATAGGAAGGAGAGAGAGAGAGAGAATGAAAACATTTGCATCCAGCAATGTCATTGCAATTGAGAAATAAGCCTGGTGGGGGAAGAGAAAAAAGAAAAAAAGAATAATTAAGGGATAAGTAAACAAATTTAGCTCTAATACCACCTTTTTTTTTTATCGAATTTAATTATTTTTTAGTATATGTAACAAATTTTTTATCTAGTTTAGAATATAAAATAAAAATCCAAAAAGAGGAGGTGCATCTCCTCACGCCTAATAAAATTTTAATTAAGTTAATAGTTATAATTCAAATTTCAAAATAAATTTTATTTAAAAACAATAACGAACTTTTCAAGTTCGTTGAAAAAAAAAACTTCACCACTCTTGAATTTTTATCAAAGTGACAGTCCTCTGTCTCGGAATCTCCATCTTAGATAAAAACACTTAACAATCATCAATTATTAAAATAGATAAATAATTCAGTAAAATTGCTATCAAATTTTGATTAGCTTAAAAGATGAATGCAATAATACCGTGGTATGCGGGAAGAAAATTCTAAATTCAAGTATCCCTCAATAAGTCCAAAAGAACCCAAAAATGTATAAGCAAAAAAGGAGGTTAAATTGAATATAGATATTAAGTTATATCGAAATCGGTTAATAATTAGAGCCTGAAGGCGGCAAAAAATGAAAGTTATTCAAATATTTCACTTTGAACCCAAAAATTACTCTACACTAAAGGGAATCAGAATTAACATAGATATCAAGTGTGACACATCCCCACACAAACATTAATGCTAAAACTTGATCTTTTGGCTCAGAAGTGTCAAAACGTAAAGATTCGTTGAAAACCGGAAGACAAAAATTTTTACGATACCAATACCTGCTTTCCGACCGAATCGAAAAATAGAAGGGCACGAAGCAAAAAGAGAAGAAAATTTTGGCTATATGTATTAAAAGAAGCTAAAATACAAGGTGGTGCAAATAAATAAATAAATAAAATAAATAAAAAAGTTTATATTTTCAGGGCGTATTTCGGGCGTCTGTCACACTCTTCAAGATCTATATTTGACATAAATTTTGAAAGAAACATTATTATATTCCATTCAATATATTAACATCCAAGTGTTATTTTTTGCAATTTTTAGTAAGCTATTATCACTGTTAAAATTTTTAAACGCTAATATATTATGTTTTTAATAAATGTTTATTGACAATAATTTTGAAGAAGGTTGTGACTGATTCCCGAAACATATAAATTAATTTAATTATTTTCTCCTGGTCAGTAGCGTAAATAATATACTGGGGGCTCGGCTGCAGAATTTTTTTTTGGGCCCGTCCTAAAAATATAAATAACAAGAAAGGTAAATAAAATAAATGCTCATGTATCAAATGTATCTCTTGCCTAGAAGCCCGCCCATGCGGCAGGCTTTTCCAAATAAATAAATATTTTTTTAAAATTGCAATGTTAAATGTCAATTAAAGAATATAATAGGGAATTACAAAAATAACCCATCAAAAATAAAAACTCTATAATTTAATCCTTTTTACTTTTTCACATACTGTATTTATATATTATATATATATCAAAAGAAAATTTCTCGTTCTTTTTTTTTCTTGAGCCCCTTTTTGCTCCATTTCTGAAAAAATTTAATTTATTTATTACACGCTTTAAAAATCAACTTAATTTAAGAATTCAGGATAAAAACTCAAATCTCCCCTTATTTTATGAAATAGAAATGAAAGCTTAGTGATCATTCAAAATTTGCAAAAATTCTTAAATAAATCTTAAAGTATGTATAATACAATATATGTGTAAAGTTTTGTTTAGGTTTCGTTGCACTATCGTAGAAGAGAGGAGCGGAGGAAAAAATTTTTTTTTTTTTGAAAACCTAACATATAAAACCAATATTGTTTAGGTACAAGATATGCAACTTTTAATAAATTTTGATAGCAATCCTTTATGTAAAGAAAATGTATTCTTAGTATGAAGTTGACACGGGCTCATATATTCATGTGGTATTCCTCGTTTATATTTTGAAGACACCATTTCTCCTCTAAACTAGGAATAAAATATACGCAAAAATAATTTCTCTAATTTTGTATAAAATATAGACATTTTGGAAATTTGATATTTATTTAATTTTATAAAAAGAGAGAACAAAATTTAAAAAATGTTTCTTAACTTCCAGAATGGAATGAAATAGAGCTTAAAATGAAAAATAATAATCAGAGCCGTGCCAAAGGTTGTTACCGTTCTAGAACAAAACTTTGCCATCAGATTAAAAAATAATATAAATTTATATATAAATATTCTATAAAGGTATAGTGGAAGGGCTCAAGTTTTCATTTAACTGCCTCTGGTGGTTTTAAAATTTTGTTTGTCTATAATAAATCTTTTCCTGATAGTGACCCACTTTTTTTCGTTATCGAAATTATTTTTTTTTACAAATTTTGCCGGGCCGGGGGCTGAATATTCTTCGTCCTAAAAGGTCCTTAAAATTGCCGTTCTGGCATAAATGACACCACTTACGGTCCTGATTAAAATTTAACGATACGTTCTTTAGCACAACTTATTTTTTAATGTTCTTTCTTTCATTTTCGTTGCATTTTCGTAGAAATCAATTTCGATAAATACTGCTTCTGCCAGAGTGGGGAGATTAGAAATATAATATTAATAGGAAAAATCATATATAAATGAAAATAATAATTATTGAAAAAAGACCTAAGAGGTTCTTAGGAAATTAGCGTTCTTTAGACTTTTATTGGCGAAGGAAAGGCAAACTACCTCGAAAATCTTGGCGAAACTTTGTTATATATATTCATAAAAAAATTTTTTTGGTGTTGGACATTATTTAGGTAAGAGTGTATTAACCAGGATGACAATGAATTGTGTTCTACAATTCCACAGCAAGTTGGCAAAATCACAGTATCAATAGGCAAAATAAAGTATTTCTTCCCATAAATATTTAGAAATGATCGAAATATTTAAAAATCTCGGAATCAAAATTTTGTTGCTACTTTTGATCAAGATTAATATTTGCAAATTTCTTTCAAAAAATCAAAATTGGCAAAATATTGGATCTTTTAAAAAAATTGTTGGCATATTTACGTTCTCCCCCCACCCAACCCAAATATCTTAGCTACGCCCTTGATTGGAGTGGCATTCTCAAAGGCGCAACTGGCTAACAGAAAAGGAACTGGCTAGCAGAGGGTATAGAAAGTTAAGGGAAGTTGAGATATGATCCATATACAAGGAAACATCATAGGGTGTTTTTCTAGATTTAAATGATAAGATTTTGAAATTCATTTGCTTTAAAATTCGGTTATATTCTACTCATTTTGCTATAAAATTTAATATATGAGGAAAATTGATGTAGTGTAGTTTTAGATTATAAAATATTGAAATTGCAAATGATTGGTAGACAAATTTAAAAATTTTTATGAGGCAGAAAGGTACCGCGCATCCGGAAAATAAAATTTTTGACAGATTTGAATTTGATTTTGTTCCTTAGCTTTTGTTAAGATTTGTATTAAATGAAATTATCAAATAAAAAATATTAAAAAAAAAAAATTTAATTTGCGACTTTCAAATCTGTGTATCGTTTAAGGAGAAGAAATATTTAGAGGAAATGGAAAGCATGTGTGCTGGCATGTGAGTTGTTTCTAGAAGAGAGAGTGTGTTGGGTAGTGCCCTGTTGGCAAGTGCGTCTCTAGGGTGTCTGTCCTCTTCCCCCCCTGGTTGCCACCCTCCGATCTCCCTTGCCAGCCAGCAAGGGTGAAAACCTCCCTTCGATGTGTATGCTGGCTAGAAGCCATAGCCAACCGAACCAAGAAAGTACGAATAAAAACATGTAATAATCAGACACGGGAAAATGATAAATAAACGCATGCATGTTTGTTGTTTATAGTAGAAAAAGGTTTCTCCCAGTGTGAGTGAGAGAGACAGAGAGTGGAGGCGATCGAAGCGAACCGGTCGGCCGCCAAATGCAACAGAGAGATAGACGGATAGACAGACAGACACGACAGTATAGACGATAGAGGATAGGATAGGACATGCAGATGAGAAGTAGTAGGGTATGACCTACCGTGGCGGAGGCGTTGTAGCAGGCAGGCTAAGGCTAGGCTGGAGGGCTTCAAGGGCCGACGGTCGGCGGTGGGCCGTGTAGGGTGCTCTCTCCGCGCGTTCTCCCCCTCATTTGTCGCCGGGCGGGCGCGGCCCCCTCAGTCGCCGGGCCCTTCCCCTCACCCATCGCCCCCCCCCCCACCCCCCCCACCCCCCCCCCGCCCCCCCTCCAATCTTTCCCCCCCGGGGGGGGGGAGGGGGGGGGGGGGGCCCCCCCCCCCCCCTAAAAAAACAAAGCGGCAAAAACCGGGGGGGGGTGTGGTTTATGGTTTTTTTTCACTTTGTTTTGGGGGGGGGGGGGGGGGGGGGGGGATACCAGTAAAAAAAATTACGAAAAACTTTTGAAACAATTTAAAACAATAGTAGGACTTTGAAAATTTGAAAATACCTCCTGAAGTTAATAGATTCTAAAATTGTTCATTTGGGAGCGTTGTGATCGTAGCCAAAACATTTATTTTCTAACTATGCATAATTTTGATATTTCTGTGACGAACAGACCGACAGACGCTATTATGTACAAAAATCTTTGATGAAATGGAGACCGCAATGTTTTATTTTCTCTTAATAATTTAAAGGAATTGATTTTTTAATGATATGAACTTTTAAATTAATAATGTCTGTTCTGGTGTCTTTCAAGGTTCAGTTCCCGTCCGTTCACTGATTTATTTATAAAGGAATCAAATGAACGATTTTGGCACAGTATATTTTGTTGACTTTTCGATTGACTCTTCTTATCTCCTTCAAGAGTTCATTTTTCTAATTAATACAAATTTCAAAAATTAATAGGATTGTTCAATCATATTAGACACTTGGATTGAAAGCGAAAATATCTTTTAGGCCGGTCTAATGACTTTTGCTAGTGTCCTGCCAACGAGCAGGCGATCTGAATTCCATGGCCCTTCCATGATGTCATAGGCCATTCCGTTGAAGCCGGCGCGTCGGCGGCGGGCGCCGCGCACTTCGTCTGCATGCAGATTACATACGTCGGCATGCCGGGCTATTTGTGCATACCAACGGATTCTAGTCTTATACAATGAAGCGCAGGATTATTACGGGCTCTATAAATAGAAAAGTTTATTTGGTCTTGGGAATAATAATACTATTTAAATGTATATATTAATGTTCTTTAATCCCTCTCCACATCATATCGCTTTAAATTCATTAAGTCACACTCAATCAAGAAATTTTTTTTAAATTAATGTATTTATGAACTTATGGCCTTTGGTTAAAGAATAAATAAAAAATAAATAAATGTATATTTAGAGAAGTTTCGTCCCGGGACGTTGTCTCCAATTGTTGCTCTAATTTGAAATATTTCACTCCTATCTAGGCAGCTAATAATATTGATTTTATCCTAGAATTTGCATTCTGCAAATTTATGTCTTGTTCTTTAAAAACGATTTAAGTTTTTTATTTTATGACCTTAAAAATTTTTCCATCATTAGCGCCATCTTCATATTTTTAGCCTTTGATTCGTTCCTCAGTTCTATGGCTGATAATTGAAACTCAACAATTTTTAATATTTTAAAGTGTTGAATAAATAAAAATTCTTGGTAACAAAATAAAGTCTCAGAAAGGAAAAACTTTCCTTTGAAAAGTTCATAACTTTTTATATATTAAGTGATTCATCTACAGATGAAATAATATCGAATTTTTTTTTATAATTAAACAATTGGCTAGAGCAGGACATCCCAAACTACGGCCCGAAAGCTGCCTTCATTCCATCCGCAGAAAAAAAAACAGATCGGCGATATTAATTAAATAAAAAGCAACATTATTTTGTAATTATGCTATAATTTTTATTTAAAAATAGAAGAAATAAAAATAAATAATATCTTATTAAGACTAATTCCATTCATGATTATTTATATACAAGCAAAGAAAATAAAAGTAAACGTCATTAATTTTATCGGATGGCTGCCTCGGATATTTTGTTCCAGTTTATATATATATATATATATAAATTATAAGTTGTTAGCTATTTAAGATTTATGACAATGATTAGAAGCACGACTGTAAATGAATGAAGGTGAATTTCTATTGCATCCTCCTTGAAAATACTTAGAGATTAGAGTCATTAGAGGAGCTGCCTGCTAGGCTATCTTAAATATAATTTTTATATAAAAATATCCTTGATCCTTGAAATATCTTAGTCATTTTAAATAAATTAATAATATTTATATTCTTCAAAACTTGAATTTTACATTTCACTTTTATCCCTCATCGTGATGACGTAAGCAGTGATGTAAAAATTCAATTTTTCTGGAAATAAGTATTCTTTATATTAGTCAATAGTTCAAAAATGTTGTTTGGATTACAAACTGCGAGATATTTTATTATTTTGATTATTACTACGTTCAAGACTAAATTTTATTTTCTAAGCTTCTAATTTAATAAAAGAAGTTGATTTTCTTGATTATCCATTTATAATTACAATTATTTTCCATTTATAATTACAATTATTTATTATTTTTTTTTTTCTTAAACTGAGTTTTCTTCATGCATATTATGAAATATACAAAATTTTAAATATTAGTAATTTATTTACATGGTCGAGAATTCCCACTCTCTTAAAAGAATTTTCTCCCACCCTCCACTCATTCCTGTTCCAAGAAATAGAGATATAAGCTTTTGTTTTATTATTCCAAATTTTATCATCTTTAAATCAATAAAATTTCAAATTTGTTTTAGTAAGGATTGCATAAATTCATTCGTGTAGATATCACCAAAATTTAAAATGCAGGTTTTTTGTTTAAAATCTGTCATCTCGAACCTTCGATATATATATATATATTTTTCTGTTTCTATTATTTTTTCTATTAATTTAAATTAATTTATAGAAGTTCGGACGGAGTCCAAATGACCGAAAAAGATTTTAAAAAAATTTTTTTTTACAATATTTGATGTAATTTAGGCATCTAACAATTTTAATTTATATATTCATTTATTTTGTAATTGATAGAACATATAAATTATTTTAAGCATTTTTTTTTTAAACGCTAAACTAGTTAAAGAAGAAGAAGAAAATCCCCGAGTGTTTCAAATCAGATTTCTTTACTCTATAACTTTTTGAATTAACTGTAAAAAATTAATTGTGTTTTTTAATGTTATATTTTTGTTTTAGAATGAGGATTTTTTGGAAAGACTTGCTACAAGTCCGACTCTTTCTCTCGACGGCCCTGCATTAATTATAACAAATCATATACCATTGTTAACATTCTTGTTTGGTTTTTTTTTTTTTTAATATTCTTTTTTTGTTTCATTTCCAAATCTTTCAGATCCAACCTCGACAAGCACCTTTTAAACTCCTCACTCTCTTCTTCTCTTGTTCTTCCTAGTTGCATGTAACCACTGGTCATTAGAGGTCCGTTGGACTTTATGCTGGTGTATCCAAAAATAAAAAAAAATCCAGTACATACAAAATATTTTTTTTATTATAAAATTTCTGTATTTTGTAAATTTTATATTAACACATATTTTGTATAAAAAAATCAATTAATAGTCCGTATTATATATATAAAATTTATAAAATTTTGGGGCTGGATGTTAATAAATTAAAAAAAAAAAACATTCGCTTGTATTATATTTATTTTTTACTTTTTTATTTGTTTCTTTTCAATAAATATATCAGTAAAGAGTTTTATATCACCCTATAGTTTAAACTAGATCTAAAATAACTCAAAGTATTAACGATAATCATTCCCACAACTTTTACTTATCTAAATAATACATAAAATTTTTTTCATGTGGATCGTGACTATTTTAAAGTAATAAAGTGTATCCCATCAAGAGAAAAGTTGGTCGCCCCTGACGTACAAGATATGTGTTTATTTAATTTTAAAAGAAAATGAAACTCGTTTATATCTTAATAGTATAACAGTTGTCTTCACATTTTATTGTGAAGTGCTTACCAATATATTCACAAGTAAATGCAAAAGAAAACAAAAGGGAAATTTCTCGATTTTTTAATTCGATTTAGGGATATTAATTTTAATTCCTATTTTCGGATTTAAGTGCTAGTTTCAAGAAAATTCCATTCTTTAAAGAATTTCTTAAGTTGATTCTCTTGTGAGACGACTAATTAGGACCTTAGTATTTGGTTTCATTAGAAGCAATTTTTGACTGAACACCAAGGAAGGCATTTCCGTTTTTGGTTGCTTGGATGTAGACAACCCAAATGACCAACTCACTAATGGATTTTTCGATTAATTGTTCCAGAACTCGTATAGGGCGGACCACGTGCAGTTGTCAAATTAACAAATCACCAGAGGTTAATTTTAGATCAATTAATTGGAAAATCCATTATTGAGTTGGTCATTTGAACTTAAAACAAATGAATTTATGAACAATAAAAAAAGAAAAAAACATTTTCATTTATTAATTTAATTATTTAGTTTCGTTTTTTGGCAAATTCTTAATAAGGTGTAATTCGGAAATATATTCCAAAATCTGAAATATTATTCAATGGAATGGGATTATTTTCCCCAAAAATTTAGAAAAATATCAATTCCGTGATATGAAGATAAACTCTTAAATTGAAAAAATAAGCACTCATGGGAGTCGAACCCACGTTCTTCCGTGGTTTTCGTTTATTGACTTTTCAACCTATAATCTTTTATGAGTTTAACATTTTCAATTGACTAGTTGAGAAAAATAGAGACCAAATTCGGTTAAATTGATATTATTGTTCTAAAAAAATATTTTATTTATTTATTTTTTTTTAATTTACTTAATTTAATTAACTGACCTTAGCAATCCAGTAAAAATAATACACTCTTATAAAAATTAAAACGATAAGAATATAATAAAAAAATAAAAAAAAAAAAAGCAATAATAATAACATGATGAAATAAGAATGGATTCTAAATGGCCTCAGATGCTGAAAAAACAACATGATACCAATAATATAATATAAATCTATAAGAGTATTTTGTATGAATGAGAAATGATTGAATAACTATAAAGTTTTCATAATTAGGCTGTTTGAAGAGCTGAATAAATGAAGTAAGGAAAGGAAATGAAGTATGATGGTTTTTAGATATATATGTCGTAGTGTATTGTATTCCGGACATTGGACTATTAGATGGAAAGGAATGAAGAACAGGAACATATTGAAGATTCTCTGAATCTCGATAAATGTTATTATTTAAGATCACTTGCTCTGTTGATTTGTAATGGTGTGAGCAAAGATACTGCTGCCACCTGGTGGCCTCTCTGTTGTCCTTGTCCCCCTCACGCTCTTTATTATTATTCCGCTCGCGATCCCCCGCGAGTCGCTCCCAGCCGTGAGCTCGATCCACTTTGCCTTTCGTAGAGGAGACCATCATCGCGCACATAAGGCCAAAACCGAATCGAAATCGGACGTCAGGTCATCGAAAGCAAAACAAAAACGTTTTGACGAGGTGTTATGTGTTATGCTTGCCTCTTACCTCATAGCATAACGTTCGCTCATAAACCAAATGCTCTTGCGGCTGCTGCTGTTGCTGACAACGATTTATTTCCACGATATATCTCAATCACTCTATTTATTTATATATGGCCCTATAAAATGAAAAATGACGTTTCACTCCTGGCCAACCATAACTTGCTTTTTGTATTCCATAAATGAATTTTTCATTCTACTAACGAACCTGTGAGAAACATTTTCACTTGTCGAACGAATTCTCAATACTTTTTTTTTTTTTTTTTTTTTTTTTTAATATAATTAATAATAAGAAAAAGATATTTATATTTATTTCATAAATAGTTTTTTTGGTAGGCAATCAACTTCAATAAGATATCTCTTATTCAATTCCTGAAAATAAATAATTTCCGTAATGTTTTTTCATTCATTTCTTGACTTAAATTATTTTTTATATTAATTAAATATAAAATTAATTAAATTGAAATTATTCGAACATAAAATTATCATTTATTTAGTCATGATTCATGTTTGGGAGAGGGATGGGAGGTATCTTAGTTTGAGAGAGGATCTAATTATTTTTTTGTCTTCCCTGTTAATTTTGTTTTTTTTTTTTTTTTGCAAATGTTTTATTAGAAATTCCATTTAAATTTATTATTTTTGAAATTACTTTCATATTTTTATGAAATTGACCTTGATTTTTTATTATTTTTTTACTTAGGGGCCCTCCTTCTCACTGGTAATTTATTAACTCAGACTCAACTGGGATCTCCCAATTTCCTATTAATTAATCACCATAATCGTGGATTGTTTATTTATATTCAAGTGACATTTTTATATATTTATATTATTCGATTTCGATTTGGCAATAGATCATCAATGGAATGGTACCACCAATCATCCATGTGCCGATTAACAAGCCCACGCTGATTAAAATCAGTAAA
>JAAAKE020140070.1:0-13528 GCA_010014785.2 Anisolabis maritima
CCCCCCCCACTCTCCGCCGCAATTATAAATAGTATCATTTGTCTATAAAATTTTTATAAGTATACATATATAAATTACACTTTATTCTAATACGGCAAAAAAACCATGGGGTGACACGCCCAACTATTTTAGAAGAACTAGGTTAAACAATGTGGAAAAAAACTGAAAAATTTTTTCTAACAAAATGTAATAAAAGATTAAAAATTAAGATAGTTTAAATTTGATTGAACTATTATTAAAAAAAAAGAATACATACCAATCTTGGGAGTAGAATTTTCTTCAATTTTATCATTCAATGAATTTTCAATAAGAGTTAAGTTATTATTATTTCTTCTATTCTTTTTGGCTTGCTTGCGTTGGTTTTTCTTTTCTTTTTTAGTTAAATGCTTCGATTTATACATGGGTTCTTCCCAATCTTGATTTCTTCTTCTAACAGTTGGAGGAACTGGCTAAAATATTGATAAACAAAATGATGTAAAAAGCTTATTGCTGAAGTGTATTATCAGTCAATAATTTAGACAGGGCACATTTTCTAATTTTTTTCTAATTAGACTCTATGGCTTTTTTAATAAATTATTTTTATTATTTTTTCTTAATCTAATTTATCTATATAGAAGTAAGATATTTAGACTGGGCCCATTTCTTTTCCGTCTAAATATTTTTTTAAGTCTTTAATATTTAGGGAAATTGGGAAGTCATAAGAATGGTGTAGGTTATATAATTACAAGTTGCATGAGTTGTAAGGGATCTATTATTGGAAGGGAAAACAAAAGCTAAGAATGAGAAAAGAACAAACGCCATTTAGGACTTTTGTTTGGAAACCAAAAGAAAAATGCCATAGGGAAGACTAGGACTAGTACCAGATGGACTTGAAGCCGCATCAGTTTATTTTAATAAATTTATACATACCTTATTTTCGTTTATAGGAAGACTCAAATCTAGAAATGTTTCCATTTTATAACTAATGTGTTGACAAACTTCGCATTGTATTATGCTAACTAGCTTTCCTTTAAAAATATCATCTGGATGAAGATATAATTCAGAGGCTTGATTACCATAAAATTTCACTAAGTTTTTCTCGGCGGAATTAACTGTTGACGGATTAATTTTTTTAACAAAACCACAACTCTTCAGAATAATTCGCCAATAACGCTAAATAAAAAAAATGAACAAGGCTCATTATAGATGGGAGAGAAGAAAGGTTTATTTTTATTTATTTATTTTAGCTAAAACTGAGAAAAGAACGGCTCTCTCAAATTCGTCTATTGTATTGTTTAAAAATTTTTCAATTATATAAATTTTTATATAATAATAAAAAAACTTTTACTTGTAAATCTTCAGTCTTTATGATGTCGAGTAATTGCCGAATAAATTCATGAGCATCCTGTTGGTCATTACATCCAAATTGAGGACATTTTTCTTTTACTTTATTAATCAGTTTGGATGGATTATAAGATTTTATAGATGAATCGGTGTCATTTATTTCATTTAAACTATCGAGTAGAAACTGAGTAACCATACCAATCTTACCCAGATTTCCTATTATAGGAACCTAAATAATAATAATAATAATTATCTAATAGATAATCAATATTTCAATCACGGAATACTAATAGATGTTATTTTATATTTTCTTACCACATCTTGTTCATTGAGATTTCCAGGCAAGTAAATGGACTTTTCATTGCCACTTATATCTCTTATTATAGACATCAAATAAGGGGTGTGAGCCAAACATTGTAGAGTAACATTTATATAGCAAGTGTTACCATTATTTGTTAGCCCCTAAAAAAAAAATTTTCAAATTTTATATTTTTATAACTAAATAATGAAAAACCGCCTCTCTAACCGATCCAACATCATCCATCTAATGAACGTTGTATAGATATAAATCAACAGTTTTACAAAAAAAAAATATTTATTTAATATTGATATTTTTAATTAGATCAATCTCCTTACCCTGACATTTGGAGTGGAATCCATTTTCTTTTTAAATTTTTTTTCTGAATTCTCCTGGTTATTTGGAACTAAAATATAAAATAAAAATTATTAATATATATAATTCTTAATTTGTATTATATAGTGGGTGTCGGTTAAAATTAATGTACCATCTAGTGCATAAGATGTGGGTTCTAATTTAAAAGTTAGCAAACCACCGCATCGGATAAGCCGATGATCCTTATTGAGACTTCCTAAAGTCCTATTCAATAGTTAAATTGCACAAACAAAAATACAAGCATCGTTCTAATTAAACGATGTCATCCCTTCAATGACAACCTTTCTTATAAGTAGAAGCATTATTAAATATTAACAACTAATTCAAATTGACAAGATTGAATATTAACACACTTATTAGAATTTAAAGACTAGATAACTTCAATTTTAAATAAACGGATCATTCCTAAAAACAATGTTTGAAAGAAACTTAAGTGATGAAGAAAAATTATTTTTTTAAGACCCTAATTCAAAATTTGTTTTTTAAATTGTTCGTGAAGAACGTCACAAAGTAGAAACGAATTTTATATAAATAAACCAATTATGATGACAAGTGGAAAAATTTCTTAATTTCAATTATTTCATAAATATTCAAAGAGCAAAGGCATAAGATGAAATCTCTCATAAATATATGAAAATATAATATATGAAAATATATTAATATTTTATCGTTCATGTTTTTAAAAATAAAACACTGTTAATGCACTAATGAAATATATAGTTTTATTATTTTCAGAAATCATCACTTGAAAAAGTAAAAATAGTATCGGATTTTTAAATTATTATTTCTATTTTAAGATGACAACGGTTAATTATATTCATTTGTATCAACTATCTTAAATAAGCAGTCAGGTCTAAAATTTTCAATTTTTTTATTTTATCATTACATGTATCTTTTTATTTAATAAACAAAATCTAACGACTTTGATTAAAATTCATATATCAATTATTTATTAGATGATTTTAGAAATGTATTAACCCTTATCCACTTTGGGGCCTACTTACTGTACGTTTTAGGTTTTTTTGCGAATTTCTCTCAAACCATTCTAACGATTTTGATTTTTAAATTGGCTGTACATATAATAAATAAAATAATTTTTAAGATAATTAATCATTTTCTACCTCAAAATAGTTACGGACTCAATTTACATGATGGTCCACGTGCACGTCGCTTGCCCTGGCTGGCCTGTCATCTTTTAGAAAACAAAGTGCGAGGAATATGAAATTCCCCTTAAATAAACAAAATAAATTCAAGTTGGCTGTAGATTGAACGGCTTCCTCGGGGCCCCGATGTAATATGACACTTTAGATAAGAGAACGTTGTGTGATGTGCATTTAGTCACACAAGATTTTTTTAAGATGCTATATTGATCAGATCAAATAGATTACAAAAATATGCGTTTAATAAAAGTATAATATTAATATTAATCATATAAGAATAAATGAGCGAATTTGGTAGTGAAGCCTGGCTCACCTGCCTTTCCTATTGACTGTTAACTAATAAAATGCACTTTCGAATTCGCAAGTTCATGACCGCAACTACATGACCACACAGTATATTCTAACCTTCATTATTCGACTCAAAGGACTTTTGAGCACAGTTTCAAAGACTATCAAGAAATACAAGAGTTGCCTTTTATATTTTGGGATGGCGCTTAAACTAGTACTGCTATCTGGCAACTGACGCTTCTAATCGTAAAGTTTGACATTTTTGATGGTATATGTACTCAGAATGTATTGATATTCGAGCGTTATTTGTGTATTTTACAATAACTTGAAAAAATTCATCTCGGCTAAAAATGGAATTAAATCGTGAACATTTTCGAGCGATTATTTTTTACAACTTTAGATGTGGATTAACCCAACAACAGTGCATCGAGAAACTTAATTCGACTTTTGGCGATGAAGCATCATCAAGGACTACTGTTTATCGATGGTTTTGCCGACTTCAATCGTGGTCGTAGTTCGGTTAAAGTGAAGGTTGTCCAAAATCGGTTGTTGTTCCGGAAAACATTGATACTGTGAACTGATACTGCAAGATCGTCATGTGACTTATCGTGAGATTCTGGTATCCTTGGGCATTAGTGGGACTAGCATACATTCATTATTGCATGAACATTTGGCCGTCAAAAAGATTTGTTCGCGTTGGATCCCACATAATTTGAGAATCGCTCAAAAACAGGCTCATGTCGATTAGTCGAAAGAAATTCTCAAAAAATACGATCGCAGTGATTCCAAACACGTCTATGACATCTTGACAGGGGATGAATCGTGGATCTAAGCGTATGAATCCGAAAATAAACAGCAGTCGACTGTATGGGTCTTTCAAGATGAGCCAAATCCATCAAAAGTTGCTCGCTGACTTTCGCCTGTTTTTTCAGAAAAATTGGACATGTGGCAACCGTTCCTTTAGAGAAACGTAGAATGGTCAATTCTGAATGGTACCATTTGTTTGCCAGAAGTCTTCGAAGAAATAAGGAAAAGCAACTGCCGAAGACGGAACATTTTCCACCACGACAATGCGAGCTCTCACAAATCGGCTCAAACAAGTGACTTTTAGAGCACTCAAAACGTCGATTTGATGGGTCATCCCCCGTATAGATTTGGCACCCAATGACTTCTTTTTATTCCCGCATATCAAGAATAAATTGCGAGGGCAACGTTTTTTGACACCTGAAACGGTTGATGTGTTCAAAATGCACGTTTTAGAGGTGCCTCAATCGGAATGGGAAGAGTGCTTCGAAAATTGGTTCAAATGCATGCAAAAGTTTATTGATCTTCATGAAGAATATTTTGAAAAACAATAAAGCCACTTTTATTGATAAATAATTGTTTTTGATCTCAAATCCCGAAATATTAAAGGCAACCCTCATAAATAGCCTAGAGAATATCCATTTCTCATTAATAACAAACATATTAATGAGAGATATATGATTCAATAGATCTTTCTTATAAAAACATATAGAGCAGTTGAGCGAAGACAAGAAGGGTTTGAAGAGAAACCGGTCTTAGGATGCACGCCAAATATATAATTTTTTTAAGTCTTTTTTGTCACCATATAAACAGAGTCCATATTTATTTTAAAATTATTAGTAGATAAATTTTATCGCTCAGGACAGGAAGCGAACTCTTATATCAAGAATCAAAGAACTTGCCTCTGCTCTAAGAGACAAGGGTCAAATAATTATTAAAATAATACTAATTAATTTGGAAGGGTTTCAATAACAAGCAAAAAAAAAAATGATTTATTCATTAATAACAAACATATTAATTTTGATAATTTTGATAACGTTTCGACACTAATTAGTTTCTTCATCGGGTCAGAAAAAATTTTTCTACATGGTTCAATACAGTGCGGAAGTAAATACAATCAACAATAAATATTTACCTCAGATACATTAATTTTCTTATATATTATCTTATATCTTATTGTAATAATAAATCAAAATATAATTTTTTTTTATTTTGAAAAAGGACGTGATTGACATTTAAAATGAAAAATATTTTAGATGCATTCACTTTGAGAAACGCGTACCTACAGAACTTGTCAAAGTGGATGCTTCTAACTGATGTAGAACGGCTGTAGAAATAGTGACTGGAACGTTGTATTAGTGTATATTAATATTATTTTTTGTTTTATAAATGACTAAAATAAACTATATTCAATGCCAAAAAATTTCTTTTGTTTATAATAACAATAATCGTGAAAGTCTAAATTACCTGACATTAAAATGTTGAACAATATAGCTGTTAATATAATGATTTGTGTTTATTGCTAGTGAGAGGGAAGCCAAGATTATTGGGATGGATTTCCATTTTTTTTTTGGATATAGGAAGCAGCAAACTAAAAAAAACGCATCAGTAAAGTGGACCCCAGACAATTTTGGGGCGAATAAGTGTTAATACATTTCAAAGATCATTTAATAAGTAATTGATATATGAATTTTACTCAAAATCGTTAAAGTGAAAGCGAAAGAAAACGAAAAACTAAAGAAGTACATCAGTAAAGTACTAGAACTTTTTGGTCGATTTTATTCATAAGCTTCCAAGTGCATGCGGCAAAGGTACCTATTTTAAATATAAAATTTCAGCCTTGAACGTTTTTTCGTTTTTGAGAAATCTTGTTCAAAGACACATACACACACACACAGACAGACTATTTTGCGAGACCCATTTTTTAGACTCAGGGGAGCTCAAAACTTGGATTTCCGTTGAATTCTCGACATCGACTTTTTTGCGATCGCAATACTTTCACACTAAATATTTCATATATAGATAGGAGAAAATAAAAACGAAGAATAGAATTATTCTTTTATTAAAAATGCTGTGTGATAATGGCCCTTGTAGATAATATAAAAAGTTAAGTCAAAAAAAGAAAATTCTTATCATTACTCCGTTTATGTAGTTATTTTAACGTCAGTGAGATAACATCACCCTCAGTATAACAGATATTTAGCAAATCGTTAATAATTTTTACCAAATTTTAGTTCATTAAGCCGGGTAATATAAGGACATATTATTGTATATAGAAATTATTAACAATTTGGAAAATAAATATTATATATGTAATGAGAATGATGTAATCTCAGATGCATCGATAAACGGAGTAATCCAGAGATTATTTTCTCTTTTTAGTTGAAAATCCTTCCACATTACACAAAATAGTGTGGCGCCTTCAATTGGAAATTTTAAAAATTTCATATAAAAAATGGGACGATTCTTTGCAATAGTAACAAAATATTTATATTTTTAAATACAGTATTTGCTCGCATAGTTAGTTTATCATATTTTCCCGGGTCATTAACATAATATTTTTACTTAAGCTTTATTATAAATCTAATCTAATATCTTCTCGAATTGAAATTTTTGTTTGATCATTTTTTTTATTTGATGAAATAAGATCTCATACTAATTGAGAAAAAATTATCACAAATGATGAATTCCTTTCAAAATAAGTGATCATCTAAAGCAGAGGTTCTCAACCTTTTTCGTTCGCGGACAGCCAAACGACTTTAAATTTGTTTTGCGGACGGGTATGGTAAAAAATTTCCCAAAATAAACTTTTACAAGCTAAAATAATTCATATCCATCCATTCTTAATAATACAAATGTAAAAATATGAAGCGTTCGGAATTTAAAATAAATTATTATTAGTAATAAACCATATTCGTTCTAAAAACTTAATTTGAATTAAATTTTTTAAATAGTGTTATTTCTCTGAGGACCGGCAAAAATTTCTGGTGGACCAGCACCGGTCCGGGGACCAGCGGTTGAGAACCAGTGATCTAAACGTTAGAGAAATAAGTTATAATAAAACAAAGTGTATAATTGGTACTAAAATATTGATATATTACTTGTTTTGCAAGATTTCTTCTTTATAAATGTGACGGCTTTTACAAGAGGCTTGGAAGAATTTTGCTCCAACGTTATGCTACACTCAAAACACCAGATTTTCCAATTTTGCAAATTTACAGCAACTTTATGAAAGTGATTATTCGGGGAACTTGCATGAGAGTAAGCATGATTTTCTTGGGCAGATCCACAGCCTCTGTATCCACATTGGAGACAAAGCCATAAACCATTATCTTTAAAATTCTAAAAATTAAGAAAAAATTATTAATTTAAAAAAATGCAATAAATAAATATAAATGATTAAATAAATATATAATATATAAGCAAAATAAATATAAATTAAATAAAAATTTTAAAAAATATATATATAAATATATAAATAATATATTTATAAAGGAAGGAAGTCAGCCAGTAGGGTAGCCTCTGTCAAATAAAACTCCCAAAATATGAAACATTTCGGTTTTAATTAGATAAAGCTATCATCAGTCATTAGAGCTGAAATGAGAAATTAAATTAAAAAACACAACTTTACAAAATAAATTTAAATTCATAACTTACAGTATATGCGGATTAAATGTATAAAAATTAAAATATTAAAATCGCAGATAGAGTTGTATATTACAATACACAAAAATATATATAACATATATAAGGTGTATATAGATAAAATAATGCTCATCAGCACTGATATGGCGTAGCCTTCAGAATGAATAAAAATTATTTATCTATTATTTACATATTACAAGCAAATAAAATAAATATTGGCAATGAACGATCTTGATGAGTTCGCTGACCCATAATACAAATAAATATAAAATTGAAATCTTATTAACTAAATTTTTACTTTGACCCCAAGAAAATTATATTTATATAAACATATTATTTAGAAAGTTTTTACATTTTATAATTTTCTATTTTTTGCCAGAGGTTATAAATGGTCCAATTGAATAATACAATTTTCAAGCAATCTGACCATCAGCATTTTGTAAAATAGACATATAACAATTACTAAGTCCTATGCAATCGGTCTGATAGTTGAGAGCTCTATGGCCATAGGTCTTAATGAAGCATTTTTGAGCTACCAAACGTTTACATTTATTGTCTATCTTCAGCAGTATGATGGTTCCCCCAAAATCGAATCCATGCTTTGTCTCTCTGGTATGGACACTAAGAGCCGTTGAAGATTTTTTTTTACGCTCAACTCATGCTCCCTTTTTCTTTCAGAGAATCTCCGAGAGATCTGGCCTACATAAACGATGGTGGAGTGAGGGCAATCCAGGAACTATTAAGTAAATAACATTCTGTTGCTCATGCTTTGTTATTAAATAAAAAAGATATATTGCCAGATGATGAGAGCGCTGTACGAATGTTATGATGTTTAAAGATTTTAAGATTCAAAAAATCTTTCTGTTGCTCATTTTCTGAATCTTAAAATTTTTATCTAATTAAAGCCGAAAGGGAGTTTTATTTCGATAGAGGCTACTGGCTGACTTCCTCCCTTTTCACATATCTCTTATCTGTGTACAACCACCCATCTCATCGTGAAAAAAAAAAAAAATTTCGGCTTTTTATATTTGTATTATGGGTCAGTGATCTCATCAAGTTCGTTGATTCCCAATATTTATTTTATTTGCTTGTAATTGATAAAAAAATTTTATTTATCCCGAAGACTTCGCCATATCAACCCTGATGAGCATTACTATACCTATGTACACTATATACAGTATATTTTATATATATTTTTGTATAACAACTTTATCTGCGATTTTATTGTCTTATACATTGAATCTGCATATACACTAAGTTATTATTTTAAATTTATTTTGTAAAGTTGTGTTTTTTAATTGTTGTTGCTCATTTTAGCTCTAATGACTGATGATAGCATTATCTAATTAAAACGGAAACATTACATTTTGGGAGTTTTATTTCGATAGAGACTACCCTACTAGCTGACTTCCTCCCTTTTCATATATCTCTGAGCTACTGATATATATATATGTGTATAGTGTGGAAGGTTTCCGTGGTTGGATATATGGGATTAGTGTTTACACGGGTGGCTCGCGTTGATTGTTGAGATTAACGTTTCGGCTCTCCTTTTGAAGTCATTTTCAAGAGTGGTGGGTTAGGAAGTAATGGTGGTGGTTTTCGGGGTTGGAGTCTTGGTCTCAACCAACATCAATAACCTACCAAGGCCCATCACACACCAAGCGTCACTCACTCAAACAACACAAAGATATATATTGTATTTATATATAACCAATACACAAACGGAAACCACTTCAACCAACCAATCCCAAACAATACTAACATGCAACCAAAGCTGAACAGCTACGAGTCCTCCCCACTCCTGCCCCAGAATTTACGAGCGTAGTGACTAGCTCTAGAGCCGGTCTTTTACTCTTAAGTGATCGGCCAAGTAACATCTCAAACCACCCGGGGAGTAGGCACACACACGCTATACACTGGTAACCCTTGGGCGTTTTCCGCCTATCTCCATCCATGGGGAGTAGGCAGATTGATGCCCCGACCCAAATCAACTAATGCGCTAACCGTCACTACACCATCCAACCAACCTCTTCCTAGAAAACAAACCAACCACCCATTTCCTAGAACACAAAGGCAAACACGAGCTTCGAAGACATCCACAAACATTCCAACTTGGGGAGTAGTTAAATTGAGATCGCGAATTCAACTCAAACAAAACACCAAAACACCCAACCAATTCCATCCTAGATCTCAGAGGCAAATCCAAATCTCTGAGACACCACCGACCAAATTTAAGGACCAGCAAGACTGCGTCCCCGAAAACAAACCACCTTACAAAAGCCTCCAAAAGGAGAGTTGAAACTTCGAGTTAATCTCAACAATCAACTCAATTCTCAATATTATATTATATATTTACACTTATATTTATTAAAAAAAAAATTTATTTAAATAATGTTTATTTTATATATATATATATATATATATAAATTTAAAATTTGAAAAAATTTAATTCAACATATAAAATATAGCGTTTACCTGTTTGTATGAAACTCGGCAAACACATAACTGAGTTTCATAGTTTTTTTCCTTTGAAAAAATAATTATTACATATACCATTTATTGTTTATATTCAAAAAGATAATTCCGTGATTAATTATATAATAATCCCTAAGTTTGAATAATTTGTACTTTTTTTTTTTTTTACTTTTACTTCTTTACTTTATGTATATGTAGTATGGGAAAAGTATGAAATCGTCCCAAAAATTCGATCTCGAGATTTTGATTGTCAATGACGTTTTGGATCTCCCTTAGTCCGAAAATATCATTTTTCGAATTATGTGTGGGTGTATGTTAACATGTTAACTCGAACACGCTTTAAAAATTTTACATACGTGCATTACAGCAAAATAGTTCAGCAACCAGAAGTGGTATTTTACCTAAAACATTTTTCTAATTCTATCATAATTTATCTCATTTTCTAGTATATTAGAGGGAAAATGCGCTCTAACCAGACACTTTTCGTCACTAGTTTTCATCAAACGATAGATAGTTATGCTACTTAACTTTTCCTTCTGTTTGTCCGTTACAATAACCAAGGGTCCTCAACTTTTCATATAGTTCTGGATGCATTAAAAATTTAAGATCACAAGCTATACTGCTCTCTTTAAAATTACAAGCTTTCCAGATCCTCAGAGAGCTTTGTATATTTTCAATTTTTGAAAAATTTAAATATTTTTTTAAGAAATTATGTATCGATTTGTCGCCTAAAGCTCTAATTTCTCTAGGCGAAGCATTTATTCTTATAATTTTTTGTGATGATCAGATCAGAGATGTGACATTTTGGAGTGTTTTTTATATAAAATAGACCATAGTTTAGATTAGGTTTCATAGATTGAAATTATTGTTTTAATTTAATTCTTTTTGATATTGCTACTATGCCCCAAGTCAGATGTAATTTTAAAAAAATTGTAGGCATTATTTGAGAAAATTCCCGACTGAAGTAGAGAAAGGCCCCTTTAATTTTGGTGTATCAACCCTTCACGTCTTTCCTATAATAATTATTATAATATAATCCAATTTTATACCTCAGATTTTAAATAATTCTCTTTATTACAATCTTGACAATATTTAGTTATGCCTTTATCTCTGATAAAATTCCGAACATTGTTTAAATTAATAGATTTATTCAAATGAATACAGGCTTTTCCTAAAAAAAAATTATTTAGATTAATAATAATTAATTAATAGAAGCAATTGTATTTTTTTATTAATGAACTTTACCTGGCGACACATTTTTATTTTCTTCTTTGGAATGACAAGAGGCCGTTGAATCATCGGAGAGAATTTGCTCAAAATTCTCTTTTTGTAAAACCATATTTAAAAAAATAACAATTAAAATAAATCATTTAATAAAAAATATTTATTCATTATTTAGCAAAAATGTCTAAAGATTAAAAAATTTTAAAAAAGTGTTTAATAAAATTATTTAAAGATAAATAAAAGTCACTTAAAAAAAATTTAATAAAATTAATAAAATAAATTTATAGAAAAAATGTGCTCCGAACATTTAGATATGAAAGTTGTCATTTGAACCCTTTCCTTCAAAGAGGCAAAAAGAAGATGGCAAGCTAAAAAAAATTAAATTTTTCCTTGTTTTAGTTTAATTTTCTTGAAAGAGATGTCACTAATCTCTATGAAATAGTCTCATGAAGCGGGAGAATTGAAAAAAATTCAAAAATTTTTTTTAAACACGTTCTCTTTTGTTAACTATCTTATATTTATGCGGAGAAATAGGAGCAGAAAAACTGCAAATATTTAGACATGTCTATGGAAGAAAAAAATAAGTGAGTAGATTAAAAAAAATAGTGAAGACAAAATGAAACTTAAAAAAACAAAAAAAATTATAACAAAAATCTCTCTTTATTAGTACTGTAAACATTCAGTGAATGAGTCAAAGGCAAAGACTTTTCTTACTCTTAAAGGAACCGTAACTTTAATTATCGGGGATGACTCCTTGTGATTGGTTGTAGCTAGCTAGTAAGACATCTTTTTGCTGCCAGTGTTTTGGAGAAGCTTTTTCTAATAACATCTTTTTTATGTGTATATATAAAAACAATGAATATTTGTTAAAAAATTTTCTTTAAAATATTAAATAAATAATTAGGAAACATAAAAATAAATATTTTAATGATTAATCTATATTTCATATTATTTCTCAGAAATTCTTTATTAAAAATTCAAATATTCATAAATAAATATTGATAGTTGAAATTATTTGTAAAATTTTTATATATCCTATGTATTTAATAATTTCTCTATTAATTAGAAATTAAGATTTTATATATTATAAATTTTAACAAATTTATAATCTTGTTTCTCACCTCATAAAAAAAAAAAAAAAATAGGAGGGAATTTTCAAATTCTTATTTTAATAAATTTTCATTTTTTGATATAATTTACCATTGTTTTTTTATTAAATCCTACTTTACTTTTTTTTTAAATAAAATTCAAGGTAACTGGTAACAAAAACTGCTTAGATTTTTAGATTTTATAGAGATATGTTTATAAATGTTAAAAAGTAGAGAACTTAAAAAACCATTCATCATTCTAATTGTAGAGGGTAGATACAGAAGGTAAATTCTGTAACAAGGGAAGGTTATATATAAGAATTAATTAAAAAATGCCGATTGACTTTTCGGGTATTAAAAAATAAAACAATAGAATTAGCTAAAAATGAAACAAGAATATAATTTAAATAATAAAAATATGAATTTTCAAATTATTTTAATAGAAATTTATATGAACTAGATATAAATAGTTCATATTTATTAATATAGTAAATTTTTTATTTCTTAATTAGATATACAAATTTCAAGATAATTAAAGTATTTAAATTATTTTTGAAGTAATATATAATAAAACAATTAACTTTTAAAAATAACAAATAAACAATATTTGTAAATAATTATGTAATAAAATACTTCTGAATTTTTAAATATAGGAACACATTTTCTTTACTAGAAAAAAGTATTCAAATTTATTATAATTTCAGGTTTCTTTAATCCTTAAATAAACTATGAGTTGTCAACAAGAAGTACAAAGATGTTATTTATAACAGATAGATAGAGATAACAGGTATACCGGTATGAAGTGAGCGTTAAGATACAAATGTGTCGATAGAGAACATTTGTAGTGA
>JAAAKE020140092.1:0-13528 GCA_010014785.2 Anisolabis maritima
TTCTCAGATAGTAAGAGAAGAGAATATCAAAATGATCGAAACGTCTCCTAGATCGAAATAAAGGCTTTTATTTTGGCTGAACCTGCCCTTCTCCCAAGAATAATGAATAAAGTAATAACAAAAACAATATTATATATAAAATATCGCAATTCTTTTTTCAAAAAATCTTTAGCTCATTATCACTTTTGAAACGTCGAAACCATTCTCTGCGCTATTTATGGGCGAGAGCACCTTCATCATAAGCTATTCCTATTCTAGGAGCATTCGATGAGCTTCAGCGGCTGTTTTCTTCAAATGAAAACAGAAAATGAGAACTTCCCGGAAATTATGTTTTTTGGCTCAAATTTCAACATTTCCCAATCAGATAAACATGATGTTATTGTTAAAAACACAAACGTTTATCTACTGAATATTATTGCTAGATTTCAAAACTAAAAAATAAAGCCTTTGGGAGACATGTACTATGCAATTTTCTAAGATTCTTTTTACAAAATATCAAGAAATCCCCTAAACCCTTCCTCTTTCTACAATCCGTGCTGGTTTATGTACTTGTGGAAGAACTTATTATTAATTATAAAAATAAAAACAATTATTTTTTATATCATGCAGGTCCAAACACTCAAAAGGAAATAATGATAATCAATCTGAGCCAAATGCAGAAGAAACATCAAAATTAGATAGTGAACCCATTGCGGGACCATCATCAATAACAACTCCTATAATAATTTATAAACATATAGAAAAAACTCTGAGACGTTTCGAGATAACCTTATTATCTCATCCTCAGTCCGAATATTTGCATAAAGTTAGTCATTGGATACATATGTATATTATTATTACAATGAATATTCTCACAGTGTTAGTAAAAGAAGAGAGTAACAAAATGATCGAAACGTCTCCGAGATCGACAAGCAAATAAAGGTTTAACCTGTCCTTCTCCCAATAACAGTTTCACACAACCACCAAATCTCTTCTATAACTTTATTCTTTATTCACTTATTGCGTTTTGGGTTGGGTTGGGTTGGGAATCGCTGGTCTATGGAATATACAGTGGGGAGTTTTAGTATTTTGTGAGTTGGTATTTCTATTAAAATATCTCTTCCTTAAATATGGATTGTCCGTAATGAATACAAACGTCTGGAAAATATTTTTAATGTTTATATTAATACAATTTTTTTTTTAGATAAAGAATTTAATTCTGATTCTGATGAAATGGACATGGGAATTGTTTCACTTTATGACAATTCCATATCAGTGTACGATCCACCTTCAACAAATCTTTTTACAAAGGAATTTCAACTCTTCGAGCCAATTTTAGAAGTTCCATTGAATTTGGACTCGTTGGAAATTATTGATGTGCCTTTCTATGGTCGAAATGAGGATGTTACAGGACCTTTGTGTTATCGGGGCCGAACTTACGAAATCAAATCAAAGAACTACCAGACTGGAAAGACCGATGGAAGCTTAATTGATGCCTACCGACAATCTAAGGTTTTATTAATGATTTAAAAAGGAAAACAAAATACTAAGTATTTATTTTTATTTTATTTATTAAAGCTTATTTTGTTTTTTTTTTAAATTTTTAATTTTATCTAATATAAATACAAGATGTAGAATTTTTATTAAATGGCAATATTATTATAACAACTCGAAAATCTTTATAAATGTTTTGAATGTATTTAAGTAGACTAAAATTTAGAATCATTTTCCCCATTATCCTCTTAATAAAAAGTTATATAATATATTTATCAATAATGAAGATTTTATTTTTTATATATTTAAATCAAAAAGAAAGACATTTTGATTACAATCATAATGATGATTAGAGCATTAGGCAAAAAAATATTACAATTTTTTAAATTCTTGTATTCAATAATTAACTAGGTATCATTGATGTATCTAATTTTTTTGTCTTCAACTGTTTTATCTTTCTTTTTCTTTTTTAATCCATAATATGAACCCCAAATGAATTTATAAAATACTTTTTTTTTATATTTCATGAATTTGTTAAAATATCCACCCCTATTAATTTTTTAATTTAATTTCTTTTAAAATTTAAAGGCAATTTTTTACTGTAAGGAAATGTTTACTGGAAAAAAAATTATTGAACTCTAAGATATATAATTGATATTTTTTTTTATTATGTATTCCATAAAATAAAAAAACATATTTTAAACATTTATTATTATAAAAAGATTTCAAACTAATTAAAGTGAAAAAGTCTAGATAAAATCATTGCTATATTATTTTATTTTTTGTTGGGGAAGATTTTAAAATTACTTTCATTTTTTCAAATTTACCAGTTTTAAATAATTAAGTAAATAATTTATAAAAAAAAAGCATATAAATAAAAAAGTCTATTAACAATTTTAATTTCTTCGTATTTTTTTGTTGGGTCCCTTCTGTTTTTAGTAATTTCTATTTTATTTTTAGAAATTCTTTTTTTATATTTATAATATAGCTATTGGCCTCAATCATAATCTTTTAATTATAATTACGACCTTTTTAATTTAATGAGTTTCTTGAAGAAAGAGAATTTTTAACTCAAACTTCTAGCATAGTTTAAAAAAAATTATTTTTATTTCTAATTAAACTTACTTGAACCATACTTATCATCAAGAGGGAAAGAAGTGTTCGCCAAATACAAATGATACCCATATTAGAAATATAATAGAGTAGTTTTTTTAAATAAGTGATTAATTATAAGATTCAGCTGTGTTTGCCGGGTAAGCCCATTATACAATTAAGGCGTCTAAAAGGAAATTCTTAATGAATAAGGACCATTAAAGAAAGATTAATTCCTTAAATTTATTCTTTCAATTTATCTTTTTTCATTTTCTCTTTGTCTAATAGACATAAATGATAATTTGTAAATTTAAATTAGATGATAATTATTTTAAATATTTTAATTAATTATCTCAATCCAGAATGTATTTTTTGTCTTCTTCTTATGTTCTCGTCCTTCTTCCCGCTTCCTACTTGTGGGATCGACATTTTATTTTTGTTTTTAATTTAATTAAGTTAACCTGCTTTTGCTTATAGTGTATAAATAGTTTTCTTATACAAGAAATTCCCTTTCCTTTCCCCCTCCTTTCACTTATTAAAATAATATCCTCTCAGAGCAAAATATGGATAAAAAAACTAATACTAATATAATAATTGATTTTTTAATATTATTATATATTGACAAAATATTCATCTCCAGAATAAAAGATTATTTTATTTGGCCAATAATATTAAGTTAAAAACAAATACGCCAAATTTGAGCTATACCTGAAAGTTATCTATATTTTTTTTTAAGTTTGGAGAAAGACCTATCCCTCCTCTGCACCAACTGGCCACTGAAGTTGGCATCTGGCTTGAGCCAGCCTTGGAGGCCCCTTCAAGAGATAAAATAGAAGAAAGTACTCATGAAGAGGAGCTTAAACTTTCTGCAGCCACAAATGAGTCGCTTTATCAAGTGAAAGGAGCAACTCTAGATAATACTTTTGGTTTCCGGCTAAGTATTAGCCAAAATAATGATTGTTCAGTAAGTTTTAATTTTTAATTATAGTATAAATTAGATGTGACATTAACAAAATGTTGATTAAATGAAAGTCCTAATTATATATCAAAAAATAACAAAAGATGAAAAGTATCAGTGCGGAGAGAGCTTTACTCCACTAAATTTGGGAATTGCTATCTGTCAGATTTTTATTAGTGATATGCTGAAACACACCTAAAAAAAATAGATCAATTTAATTTCAGGAAGGCTAAATACGATGGAACAAGACAAAGGAAAAATGAGGACATTTTTGCTTTAAATATAATGACGATTAAAAATAAAAAAATTTTTAAAAATTATATACAGAGCCAAGAAATAACAAGAAATTTATTTCTTTTTGTTGGAAAAATCGGAGGTTTATGCCATGATCAGGAAGCTGGCTGTCAAACAATTAATAATAAGATATATTTTAAATAGGGGAGTTCATATAAAGCCCTATTTATAAAATTGCACCAACCAGCATATTGTAGATAGTCAACAATATGATTGTGCATAAGAATCACCTACGAACTAGGATATTTCTCTTTCGAGACTGTTACCCTTACTCCAGAATGCCCGGCTTTATGAACACATTTATAATTACTATGTATATCTTGGTTTCTATACCAAATACTATACTTATCAAAAATAAGTAAACAAACTCGTTTTGTCTTAATAGATAATTAAGAGATGTTAATGAAAACCACATCATAATATTTTACATACTATGAAATTTACTATTTTTATGCACATCTCTGTGATTATTCATATTAAACAAGAGGAAACAAAAGATAGGGTTTGTAATTATTTTAGAAACGCATTGTAGTTATCATATATAACGAGATACTTGCTGAGCTTGGGTTAAAAGTTCTAAGCTGACTTTTCTATTTTTAAATCTACTTCGACCAAATTTTCATCCGACCTTTTTTGAGACAGCCTCCTGCAAAAAATAAAAAAATTTTAGGTCAGAGTAGGTACATTTTTTCCACCCTGACTCAAGAAAGCCAAACATGCTACCAACTTCAATCATGAATATAATAATCAAATAATCTAATAATAAATTTTTTTTTACATTCTTCTAAAAGAGAAAAACCAAATTTTGTTACTATATATTTAAAATAATCTAAATAATGTTTGTTGAAAGCTGAAATTTTATAGTTTGAGAATGTAGAGTGGAGCGGCTATTATTTAACAAAAAAATTTAATATTCTATATAGTATATATATAGCTTTGCATGCCTGTTTGTATGTGGCTTACAGGGCGATTTTTGTGTAAATGATTTCTAATGCCTGAAGAAGGGATAATTAGAAACTTTGTACTCTTAAGGGTAAAATAAAAATTATTTTTATTATAATAAAGCTACATCCTTAAACCATATTTAAACCTTTGAATTTTTTTTTATAAATATATATCTTTCAAAAAATATTAAAATGAAAATGTAATTATATTTAAAAATGATATTATATTTTAATTTTTAGACAAATGAATTAATTCGGTTTGGTATGGAAGTTCACTGCAAAACTCGCGGCACTTTATGCCCAGATCCGAAACATGATGAACTCCAAGCCCTTTTTTATTGTGCTGATGACAAAAGTGGAAAAATAGAAACAGGTATTTAAAATCGAACAATGAATATTTATAAATAAGAACTAATAACAGGATTTTTTTACAGGTATAATTTATGTGAAATTACCTGCATTTGTTATCCCTTGGGATAAAGAGCAAGTTAAAATTACTTGTGTAAAAGATGAACGACATCTGATTGGGGAAATGATTAGACTTGTCCAAAAATTAGATCCGGATCTTTTAATTGGCTATGAGGTATCAACTAAAATTATTTGAATGATGGGGTTTATGGAGAAAGGGGCAAATTTTTTCGAGCTGTGTTTTAGCTATTTTGTCTTTAATTTATTTCTTCTTATATTTGGTTTAAACATTTTTCATAGATATTTAAAACTAAGAAATAAATCCTAAATAAATTATGATTTATTTTCTGATTTAATCCAAATTTTTTTCACTTTGAGGCCTGACTGACCTTTTTACCATTCTGGCCCACTAATTTATTATTTATTTTTAAATTTTTGTATAATACAAATATAATCTTCCAAGTTTAATATAATAATAATAATTAAAAATGTACAACTTTTATTTTTTAGGTCGAGATGATGTCTTGGGGTTATTTTTGTGAACGCGCAATTCATTTGGGCCTCCAAGAGATTGAGATTCTTCTTTCACGTGTTCCAAATGAGATCCGTTTAGAAAAAGAATTGCCAGATTCACCCTCTATTAATTGGTCCAAATATAATTTGGATTCGTCAATACCCGGACGAGTTATTCTTAATGTTTGGAGAATACTAAGACACGAGGTTGTTAAAATATTTCTCTCTCTAGATAACCTTGCCTGTATAGAAATTTTTTTATTATAAATTTTTATTTGAGAAAACGGGAACACTTTTTCTTGCATGTTTCAAAAAACATCCCAAAGAAATTCATTCTCTATTCTTTATTTACGCCGAGGTGTCAAATCAATCCCCATCTTTAACATTTCAAAGAAAATCATACAAAATTTTGGATTTTATAAACTGTATTTTTAATCATTTATTCATTTAATAAGTAAAACAACTTTAAAAGCAAAATTTTTCGTCCCCACTTTGATATGTATGGTAAATAACTGCAAATGCATTTGACTTCCCTAATTTACGTTTTTCGATTATTTCTCGAATCTTTAATTATAATCAAAAAGGGAATTTATTAAAATTATTATTTTCTCCATTTTTTATTTATTTCTTTAATAAAAGGCAATTTATTTATTTATTTACGCCACTTGTTTCATTCGGTCGTGCTCCACCATTTTGATATGAATCTAATTTCTGTTCTTTTTTTCTATTTATGTTTGATTGTTTCACTTATTAAAATGATTATTTTTATAGTCTTCTTTAATAATTATAATCGTAATATGAAAGTAAAAACGCTATTTTCACTTTAGGTATGTGTTTGAGAGTTGGTTAAATTATTTGATATAAAAGTTAAAAAAGCCGCGCACACTAACTAAAAAAAACATTTCTAGTATAGATTAGATTAAAGGGCCTAGGAATTCATTTAGTTAGTTAGTTAGAAATAAATATACAAGAGGAAGAATTAGGGTGGAAAATAGAGTAATACTTGTATTAAGAAGGTTTGAGGTCTATGTCTTCATAGCACGTATGAAAATAAACATTTTATTAATCTCTTATTACGAGGAAGCCAAATACATAAATATAAAATAAATAAATTACATGTCACTAATCAAATAAAATATATATTATTTTCCATTTTAGGTTGCTTTGGGCAGTTATTCCTTTGAGAGTATGTTTTATCACATCATTCATCAAAGGGCGCCTCATTATACTTACCGTCAATTAACTCTGATGTGGGAAGATCCCAAAAGAAGGTAAGTGAGAATTTTTCTCAATCCGGAAACACTATTATTGATTTTTTTTTTAATTTTTTTTAAATTTTTTTTTACAGATTAGTCCCAATTGAATATTTTTTAACCCGAGTAGAAGGTTCGTTAGCAATGCTCGATCGTTTGGATGTTATTCCAATAACTTCTGAACTTGCTCGTGTGTTTGGCATTCAATTTTATCAAGTACTAGCAAGAGGATCGCAAGTAAAATCTATTATTATTTCATTTAATATTATGAATTTTATATTAATATTTATTAAATTATCTCTCACTTTTTCCTAAGTTTCGTGTAGAATCGATGATGTTTCGATCTGCCAAGCCTCTTGATTTTGTTCTTGTTTCTCCAAGCCCAGAGCAAAGAGATGCAATGCGGGAACCTGAAGTTATTCCTTATATTATTGAACCTGATCCAAAGTATGTTTATGGCCATATTATTTCTGTATTCCTATTATTATAACAAATTTTTCATCTCATTTATTTTAATTAATCCTTTGATTATTATTGGTCTTCTCAAGGATGGCTTTGCTCTAATATTTTTTTGCTTTTTTATTAAATATTAGCATAGCATTAGTAGGTGAATATTTATAATAAAATTTTCTTTTTCATTATCTTTTAGAATGCATACGGAACCTGTGATTGTATTAGACTTTCAAAGCCTCTATCCTTCTATTATGATTGCTTACAATTACTGTTATTCTACATGTTTAGGACGCGTGCAATATTTAGGAAGGTAAATTATTATTCTCTTTCTATTTTCGTTTGTAAAGTAATAATAATAACCCAATACCTCAATATCCATGCCGTATTCGTATTCCCTCAGTCATACCTGTTCTTTCCATGTTTATATATTAATTTGAAAATGGAAAAGAAAATCACAAAATGACATTTTACTCTAAATTTGAACGATGAAGAAGAAGGAATATGTAAACAAGAATAAAACGTAAATAGGTTTATGATACATTTAAGAATAGAGAGAGACACGAATGGAGAGCCCACCGTTTGTTTTAGAAACTATTGATAGAGAAATCCCCTACCTTTCTTTTCTCTCAACACCTAAATAACATTCTTGAATATAATATTTTGGACTACAAGTTTAATTAACTCTTAATCACTCATTGTGAATAAATCTAAATCATAACGTTGTTAAGGATATTTTATTTCATTGAATGGCAACTGATCAATCAGTGACGGCATTGAGGCCGGAGTGTCCGAACTCCTTTTAAATTCCCAGAAGATCCAATACGACAATGGCATTGTGTAAATTACAGATCCTGATTTTTATTTACAATAAATTGATTAGTTAAAAAAAAATTTTAATTTTTTCTAAACGATGAACTCTTTAAATTAATTTTAAAATTTTTCTTCTTTCTTGCAGAGAAGAAAGATTTGAATTTGGATGTTTAGATCATCAAGTGTCACCCCAATTTCTTCGAGATAATCTAGAAAACATAAATTTTTCTCCTGTTGGTGTCGCATTTGTCAATCAGAAGATTCGTGCTGGTATTTTACCACAGATGTTAAGTCAAATTCTAGCAACACGAATTATGGTATGATTGATTAGAATTATTAATTTAAATAATATTATTAATATTCATATTTTATTGTAGGTGAAGAATTCATTAAAAGCAAATAAAGATAATAAAAGGTTGAAAAGAACTTTGCATGCCCGACAGCTTGGATTGAAATTAATTGCTAATGTCACATATGGCTATACAGCTGCCAATTTCTCAGGAAGAATGCCTTGCGTAGAGGTATAGATTAAAACCTTAATTTTTCTACCATGAACATTATTTTAATGTTATTAGAATATACTCAGTATACTTATAATTGCATAGCTTTATGAGTGTGAAATGGAGCTAATTTTATTTGTTGTCTCTTTCCCTAACGTTTCAGTATCTTGTTTGAACCATCTTCTGAACAGAAATGAAGTCTTATATATTAGGTATATACGAATGAATATTTACACGTACTTAGCTTGCCAAATGTGAATTCATAAATTCATAATTATATATATTCCAAATCAGGGGCGTATTCAGAGGAGTGCTCCCCATTAAAAAAATTGGAAAAAATAATGTAATAAAACATTTTAAAAAATTACAAAATATATTAAGTTTATTATGAATTTATAATAAGAACTACTTCTAAAAAAAGAAAAACTATCTCTAAAAAACTGGATAAGCTCCTAATTCAAATGATATGAAAATTTTCCCTCTCCTCTAAACAAAAGTCCGAAACTTTGGAGGAATAAAAGAAAAGAAGGAAAAGGAAACTTCATTTCTTATTTATTCAATCCTTAAAATATTATTCTTATAATAACATATATATTTAAATCAATCTTCAAAGCAATAAATAAAGATGAGTGAGTGATCATTTATTTGCATTTTGACTAACGAACAGTGATAGAGCAATAATCCTTGTCTACATTTACCAATTTAGGCCCAATTATTATTATATTTTCTTTTAAATATGAATATTTAATAGACTGTGCTTAAACAGAACAATGCGAAGCCTCCCCACTAACTTAAAAAAGTTGAAAAAAGAAAAATGAAATTGATAAAACAAAATATCAGTTGCGAACAAGAAAAATTTCTACAAGCACTGTCCCAAACATAAATCCTAAAAACTGCATGCGTCTGTTGCTTAAAAGAAATATTAATAAGAATTTGTGTAATTTAAAAATTCAGATTGGTGATTCTATAGTATCTAAAGCCCGAGAAACTTTAGAGCGTGCAATAGAACTTGTGACTACTACTAAAAAATGGCGAGCAAAGGTGATCTACGGTGATACCGATTCTTTATTTGTCGCCTGTCCTGGTCGAACTCGCGAACAAGCTTTTAAAATTGGTGAAGAAATTGCCGATGCTGTTACTAAAGATAATCCCAAGCCTGTTCTTCTCAAATTAGAAAAAGTCTATCAACCACTTATACTTCAGGTAAAATTCAATTATTATATTTAATATTATTTCTAGCTAGAAAGCTTTTGCTCACAAGATGCCTGTGATTATTAACAAAACTAAACTAAATATATATAAAACGAGAATCTAATCACCATTTTTTGTAGGCTAGTAAATTTAGCCTTATATTTCAATTTAATTTTCATAAAATTTTCAATAATTGTTAATTATACAGTCTATTAACAATTAAAAGAACTAAGACCCCTTCCCTTTCTTAGTCGGATGGGGCATTATTGTGAGATAGGGCTCAGATTTGGTAGACAAAGCAACGACTCTAACTTGATGATGAGAGAGGATGGCATTGCAAAACAGATGGATGGGTAGAAATGGCATGGATGATAAAATCATTTTACTTGCATAGTTGACTATATTTCTTTATGGAAAAAAAAAAATGGCCACCATGCACTTGGTATTCTAATTAAAATATTAGATATAAAAATTATTTTGAATATATCTAAACATCGTGTGTTCATTCCCTTGTGCAGCCTCCACTTAATTAATTTAATTAATAAAATGGAGTTCACTTTTCCAATTTTTTAACAATATTTATTATTCATTAATCTTAAAATCAATAAATAAAAATGAGGGAGTGATCATTTATTAGCATTTTGACTACGAGCAATGGAAGATAATCCTTCCTGTCTACATTTACCAATTTAGGCCTAATATTATAAATATTACATTATTATTATTATTTTCTTTTAAATATGCATATTTAATATAACATTTATTGATATGTATTTGTTTTTAGACGATGAAGAAATATGTCGGTTATAGTTATGAGACACCTAATCAAGAAACGCCGAGATTTGATTCCAAGGGAATTGAAACTGTACGAAGAGATGGATGCCCAGTAGCTTCAAAAGTAAAAAAAAAAAACAATTACTAATTCCGAAACTTTTTCATTGGATTAAATTTCTGTTTAAAATTTAGATTTTAGAAAAATCATTACGAATATTGTTTGATACATTCGATGTGAGTCAAGTGAAGAGTTATGTACAATATCAGCTGAAAAAAATACTTAGCGGGCGAACCAATATGCAAGATTTTATATTTGCTAAAGAATTTCGAGGATTTCATGGATATAGTCGAAATGCCTCAGTTCCTGCCCTTGAACTTGCTCGGTAATTTATAATTTTTCATTTATGTCTTGAAATATTGCTTTATTGGTCTAAGTATATTGTATAATATTCCTAAAGTATTTTCTAATATAAAACTTCGAAGCATATCATTTTATAACTTGAGTATTTTTTGAAAATTTTTATAAATTTGAGGATTTTTCCTTAATATATATTATGCTACGTGTCTCTTTTGGTTTATTAAAAAAATGAGATGTTTCACTGTCTAGAAATTTGCTTATCATTAGTATGTATATTGAATTTTAAAATTTTTTTATAGTTTTATAAATGGGATTAAAATAGGGATTTATTTAAAAATTAAATATGTCTTTGTCATTACTCAGTGATGACATTTATATTGTTCAAATGGAAATTTCTATTCTTAAAAGGACTTTCTACAAATATTTTCTACTCAAGAGGACAAATGAGTCAAACCTGACATGAAACAACATTCGTAAATGGGCTTAAATTAATATTCTGGGACCAAAACTAACTCAATAGAGGGCTTGAGCTGAAACAGTATTCAAAAGCAACGACTAACCTAAAAAAAAATTCTTAATGGTGTTTATTAAGTATCCAACCAAATTTGAGATCATATTATTTCTTCATTCTTCTCTTAAAAAATGAATATCGCCTAAGATCTTTCAATTTTTCCAGACGATGGCAAGCTATCGATCCTCGCTCTATTCCTCGTTCCGGTGAACGTGTACCATATATTATCGTTCATGGTCCACCAAGAGCCTTACTTGTCAATCTCGTACGTTCTCCATCCGAACTTTTAGCTGCTGAAGCCAGTTATAGGATCAATCTTCCATTTTATTTTTCAAAACATATTTTACCACCTCTTGAAAGAAGTTTGGCATTAATTGGAGCCGATGTTAATCGATGGTTTTCAGAATTACCCAAACCAAATATGGCATCAATTGGTCCACCAAAAAATTTAGAAGCTTTAAGAAAAAAAGGAAATCGGACTCGAGAAACACTTTCACAATTTTTTATACAAATGAATTGCCTTATTTGTGGAAATAATGTAGGTAAAGGTAGAGAAACACATCCATTTTGTTTAAATTGTATGAAAGACCCTCAGAGCACTACATTATATATAACAGAAGAAGCTCGGAAGCATCAGCGTCGTTTACAACATATTTATCAGGTAATATTTTTAATTGAAAGGGTTTAATAAGAAATAACATAATAGATATGTGCCAAAGTTTTACCTATTTGTTAGTGTAGTTATATTTAATAGTTATTAATAATAAAGACACTTTGCATTTAAAAAAGTTAAAATATTCGCGCATATCTATTAAAATTAAAAATAATAAAACTGTTTTAAATTTTACAGATTTGCGATTCATGCTCTGGTATTGATGGAAGAAATCACTGTGATAGTTGGGATTGTCCCATATTATTTAGGAGGAATTTAACTTTTTATGAAACACGAAATGCCTGTTATTTAGATTCATTGATACATGAATTGTTTTAAATTCTAATTCTAATAATAAATTTTACACATGTACATAATATTTCTTTAATATATTTTTAATAATAAATTTCCAGGTGCAATAAGCTATTTTAATAAGGTGTTATTATGTTAAATCATCCTTCTTTATCCGGGATTAAAACTTCCTATAGTATTGTAATTTTTAGAATTTTTTTTCAGAAGTATACAATAAAATATTTAACAATTTAGAATATATATCCTAAACTTCTCAGTCTCATAGTGGTGGGATGCCATTTTGTTATATTAAAAAAAAATTAACATTCTATAAAATATAATAAAAATTCCAAATGGTCTGAGATGCCGAATAGACTAAGAGCATATCACATAACTCTCTCTTACCTGATTAGGCAAGAGAAAATAATGTCATGTGCTGTCCCACTATCTTTTTTGTGTCGATATAACACAACACTCAATAAGTCCCGAGGCTAACTACTAAAAAAACATTTTTTTTTTAAATTTGACTTTATTCATCAACATAGTCTCCTTCAAGAGTGATATATTCCATTCTTTAAGATTTCGATGTGTTTTTTGCGACTATGACTTGAGCATTTGACGCAAATCTCTTTCCCTGAAGCATTTTTTTGAGGTCTGCTAACAGGTAGTAGTCGCTTGGAGCCAGATCTGGAGAATATGGTGTATGGGGAAGCAATTCGAATTTCAATTCTTGCAATTTTGCCATCGTAGTCAACGACTTGTGACACGATGCATTGCCTTGGCGAAAGAGCACTTTTTTCTTTTGCATTTGGGGCCGTTTTTTTTGCAATTTCTTCTTTCAAACGCATTAATAATGCCATGTAATATTCGCTGTTGATGGTCTTTCCTTTCTCAAGAATAAAATACCTCGCGCATCTCAAAATCTTACCGGCCGATATTTGCGTTTTTGATCGCTTCGGAAGGCTTTCACCGGCTCCTGACTGAAGATTTGATTCCGGAGTGTAGTGTTCCATCCATATTTAATATTTTAACCGACGCAAAAAATCCTGTTTA